>JXCR01127168.1:4818-67469 GCA_002079205.1 Phalaenopsis hybrid cultivar
TTTCTTATTGACTATTCTTCGAAAACTAGAAAAGGCACCCTCACCACTAGAAATTCCAAACTCTTCTCAACTCAACTTGAAGTTCCACATGTTGGTCTCAACCTCTAAATACTTAGTAGGTGGGGTCACTAGGCAAAACTCAAGATGAGTCATCCTTAGGACTGCTAAACCTTAAGGTTGACCCTGGGTGTTGTTCTGGAGCTGAGGCACTCACTACACTTATCTGCACCCACAATCACTCACAACCCTGAACTCAAATTTCTAGCATTGTTCATTTTGGGATACTCATGTAGATGGTCCCCTAAACCTACTAGCCCTAGGGCAATGGTTTAGCTAAGACCACTACATAGAGGACCCAAAATGGGGTTTTCATTGGTCCATGACTTATTGATGATAGTTGGCACTCAAACTCTACCAAGATACCCAACCTACCCTTTTGCCCCTAAGCACCCCAAATTTCTTAAACACCCTTGAAAACTCAAACTTTACTAAAATTCCCAAGTTTACCCAAAATACCCAAATTTAATCAAAATTCATTTAAAACCTTTTGAAAACCTCCAAATTATCCAAAATTACCCAAAATCTCCATAGATGGCTAAATTACCAAAATACCCCTCCATAGCCCAAAATCCCAAAAATTTCAAAAATTCTCAGAAAATCTCAATAAATCCCAAATATTCCTAATTTCATTTCTCCCAATTACCACATGACCCAATTTGGCCAATTTAACCATCTTTAAAAAATATCCCTGAATTTGCCTTTAAGGGCCCAAATTCCCCAAATCCAACTGAAATTGTCATCAATTTAATCTCAATTGATCCCAATTGATCCTGAACTCAAATTCACTTTTGATATGACCAAAATAAACCAAATCCAAGCTCAATTGGTTCATTATTTGAGCACAATTCTGATTTGGGTCAAAACCTCAATTTTGACCATATGACATAATCTCACCAAATTGAACCCATAGCCTAGTCAATTGGCCCCAATTAAAATTGATAAAATCTTTATAACATTTCTATACATCAAAATCAACCATCAATTGACCTTGGTGAAGCCTCAAATCCATTTGATATAACATTCCTACACATCAAAATCAACCATCAATTTCCTTGGTGAAGCCTCATATCCATTTGATTTTGGCCTAAATCTAAAATTCCCAAATTTAGCCCCAAATTGGCTAAGTCCCCAAATTTCACCCAATTGATTGCCTTAACCCCCAAATTGGCATCCAATTCATGTTGAAAACTCTTCATAGGGTCCTTATTGACCATTTACAATAATCAATTTGGACTTATCCTAAGGCTAAGCCAAGCTAGACCCAAGCCTAGCCCAACATAACCAAATTGACTAAAATTCAAAATTCCCTCAAGTTGACCCTTCAATTGAGCTCAAAACCACTTCCATCCTTCACCAAAGATATTCCTTATGATCATCTACACCAAATGAAATAATTAATTAGTCTAATTGATATGGATATCCTAGACCAAACCCAAGACTTGGTCATTTGCACTCACTTGGACTCATGCACTAAATGTGGCCTAACCACCCTAAAGTCACCAAATTAACTCCATCACAGCCATTACTTGGACTTAGTGACCAGTCCAAACACCATGAAACCACCTAAATCAAGCCATGGACCAAAGGTTCCAAATCAAGGGATATTATTTCCAAAAATGCATGTGCTTAAGATATCCTTACCAAAATTAGGTATTATTGCACTAAATTGCTGTGACATATTCCCCTGAGTTCCCTGAGCTCCTAGCCACCTCACCCTGGTTGATCGACCAGCCTAGTGGATAGAAAAGCTCAAAACCAAGAGCCACCCCCATGGAGCTTCACCCAAATCAAACCTAGAGGCCAGCTCATCCAAATCAAACTATGGAGCTCCTCTGCCCTCCACCTAAGCAACACATTACACCTCCTAATTGACCATGACAGCCACCATAACCCCATTTATATAAAAGGCCACCTCGCACGGCCATAAGAAGAAGTGCTGAAATTTCCTTAGTGAGGCCTCCCCACACAGAGCTTCCCTAAGATCTCCTCAGTGCATTCTAACCATTTTTTCTCACCAATTCCCATTACCGGAGCTCAATTTTGAGCTTGGAACCTTATCGGAAACCAGGACAAAACCCAATGCACCTCCACAATCCACCTAAACTCAAATTAACTCTACACACACCTTCACAATAGTGAAAGAGGTCAAAGCCCCATAAAACCACCCTTCCACAGAGTCTCTACCATAGTTCTAGACCAACACTCAAATCCGGTCGTGATCGAATTCATACCTGGGCCTTACACCAAGACTAGGGACTCAATCCCTAGCCTCTTTAGCTCATAACAAACGTGCCAAGACCCTTTGATCGAAGCTTCACTTCTCAAATCAAAGGTATAAAACCTCACCTCATCCCAAGCCTATTTTTATTCTCCATTTAATTAGACTTAATTTAATTGCATGTTTACCGTATGGATGTGTTCGTCTCACTTAGACGAGTCCATAGGACCAAACCCGAGGTGATTTGGTTGAGTCTAAGCTGAGATCTTAGGGTTTTAGTGTGGACGGTCATAGGATCATTCTATCGGGGACGATGATGGGGAGCCGTTTGATCAAGCGTGTATCAAATGGACAGAGGAGATCAAGTCGGACAATGCTTCGGGGCATAAACAGCGGGTCAAGTCAGTAGCTACGTGGACGGCGACATCCAACCAGAGCGCACCACGCATGCCTTCGGAGTCGTCGTAGGTTGAGGTGGCATGCGCGGTTTGAATAGAAAAATAGGGTTTTTTCTATTTATTTAAATACCCCTAACTTAGAAAATCCATAACTTTGTGTAGAAAAATCACAAAAAATAAAATAAAAAACCCTCTTACTCAGTGAACATAGGAGAATAATGTGGAATAAATTTCAAGTCCATTTGATGCATAAAATATGTTTAATTAATTAAACATTGTTTGGGATCATTTAATTCTCCATGCATATCGATACATTATCTTGGCTTGAAATTTTGGCATGTTGTAGCCTCTTTCAAGGGAAACATCCTCTGATTTTTTCAAAGTCAGAAGAGGTTCCTATACAGAAATCCATATTTTTCAAGATCTTGCACATTTTTTTTTAAAAATAATCATGGAAATTAGCATATTGATTAGAAAATTCTAAAAAAATTTTGGAATGTCCACTACGACTAGAGGAGCTTTTGGAAAAAATTCCTTGGGCCAAGTCATTTAAAATGCACTTAAATTTTACAAACACTAAATCACTAAAATAATTAATTTTGGTTAAATATTTTCATGGTTCAAGTCATTTAAAATGCCCTTAAATTTTACAAATACTAAATCACTAAGATAATTAATTTTGGAAAATTTAAACATTTAATTAAAATGCACTTAAATTTTACAAACACTAAATCACTAAGATAATTAATTTTGGAAAATATAAACATTTAAATGACGTCATTTTTTATCTCCACTATGGTTTATGATCCAGAGAACTCATTATAAGAAGTTCAAAATATTTTGAGTTTATTTGATAACTTAAGTTGATTTTTAAAGATAAATATCACTTTTGACACTTAAATGATTTTTTAAAAATCAAAATATAACTCAAAAAATTATGAAACTTAGTGTCTTGAGTTCTCTGTCATTAAGGATATTTTGTAAAACTAAAATAATATTTAGAATAAAAACTTGATTTTTAACCTTTTTTAAATATTTAAAATAATTAAAAATTGATAAAAAAAACACAAAAATAACAAAATTCATGAAAATGTTCTAAATTGCTCCTAATCACTTAGGAACAATTAGAATATTTTTCATGATTTTCTAAATAAAGATATTTAATTTCAAAGCTTAAAAATAATTTTTAAAGGCTACAAATGAGTTTTTCATTAAATAATTCCAATAAATAAAAAATAAATCAAAAAAAATATGAAATTTACTTCTCTGAGTTCTTTAACCTCAGAGAGATTTTTCAAAAATACAAAACTTAATTTTCATCATTTAAAATATTTTATTTTTATTAAATAGCGCAAAAATTAAAATAATTCTAATAAATCACAGAGAATTCACATAGTCATGAAATTTGGTCCAAAGGCTTCTCTAGTCTAGATCTACCTCCAGAAAAAATTTCAAAGGATTAGAATTTATCTTAGTCAAGTTAGAAATTTTCTTTGAAAAATCCTATTTTTTCATGAAAATAATTATATAAAATAAATTAAATTCTAAAAAATCACATTTTCTCCTCTGATGTCTTAATTGACCCATGAAGGAGGTAGGATAAAAATTTCAGTGTCATTTGAATTGAATTTGACAAATTATGAAGTGTTAGAGCCTTAGGGGCAAATGTGTAATTTTGCATTGGAATTGAATTTGACAAATTATGAAGTGTTAGAGCCTTAGGGGCAAATGTGTAATTTTAGAAATTTAGTCTTAATGAACATGTTAGGCTTAAGTCAAAGAGGGAAATGGGTAACCTCTGATCTTAATCAATTTATTTAATGCTTGAAACACAAGGGGTTAATTGGTAGAAACCAATCTCACTTTTCTCATTAAAAAGATAAGTTAATAAATTTCTAAATCATTAAAAATTTGAAAGTTTATTAAAATTAAATGATCCTGAACTTAGGGGTATGAATTTTGAAGTCAATAATTAATCAATTTAATACCCCTATCTTGATTTTCCGACTTAGGGGTATGACTTTTGAAGCCAATAATTAATCAATTTAATACCCCTATTTTGATTTTCACTTAGGGGTATGACTTTTGAAGTTAATAATTAATCAATTTAATACCCCTATTTTGATTTTCAAAAAATCCAAGTCATGAATCATGATCACTTAAAGCTTAACCATTTTCAAAACTAATTAAGACACTCACCTAGATTAATCCAAATCATGAATCAAGACCACCTAAGGCTTAACCTTTTTCAAAACTATCTTGGACTTAGGGGTATGACTTTGGAAGCCAATAATTAATCAATTTAATACCCCTATCTTGATTAGGACTTAGGGGTATCTTTTGAAGTCAATAATTAATCAATTTAATACCCCTTATTTTGATTTTCGACTTAGGGGTATAACTTTTGAAGTCAATAATTAATCAATTTAATACCCCTATCTTGATTTTCGACTTAGGGGTATGACTTTTGAAGCCAATAATTAATCAATTTAATACCCCTATTTTGATTTTCACTTAGGGGTATGACTTTTGAAGTTAATAATTAATCAATTTAATACCCCTATTTTGATTTTCAAAAAATCCAAGTCATGAATCATGATCACTTAAAGCTTAACCATTTTCAAAACTAATTAAGACACTCACCTAGATAGGGGTATGACTTCTGAAGTCAATAATTAATCAATTTAATACCCCTATTTTGATTTTCAAATAAAGGTATAACTTTTGAAGTCAATAATTAATCAATTTAATACCCCTATCTTGATTTTCAAATAAATATGACTTTTGAAGTCAATAATTAATAAATTTAATACCCCTATCTTGATTTTCAAATAAAATTCAAATCATGAATCATGACCACTTAAAGCTTAACTCTTTTCAAAATTAAGTAAGACACTCACCTTTCATGAATCTTGACCACTTAAAACTTAACCTTTTCAAAACTGATTAAGACACTCACCTAGGTCTTAAGGGCTTAGCGATGACTTAGGCCAAATCAAAATTGACTAAATAAGGATTAGAGAAATAAACATAACAAAATCAAATATCATTGAAACACCACTAAGCCCAATTAGGGTTAAAATTTGGCTAAGTGTTCCAACAACACTAGCCTCTTTAAGGGTCTTCACCCACATAATTCTTAAATTGAATCACAAGTGATAATTACCCTATTCTCTTTAAGAGTCTTCACCCACATAATTTTCAAATTAAATGATAAGTGATAATTACCCTATTCTTTTTAAGGGTCTTCACCCACATAATTCTTAAATTGAATCACAAGTGATAATTACCCTATTCTTTTAACTTGCTTCTTCGAGGGTCTTCACCCACATAATTTTCAAATTAAATGATAAATGATAATTACCCTATTCTTAGGAGTAAAAAGGGTATTTACAGGATGACTTATTAAGCAACATAATAAGTTTAAAAGAACTCAGGATTTTCCACCAGCAACGAGAGAGTAGCACATATCTGTTTCTTTCTTTAGATCTGTTGGATGTCATGAAGATCTACTAAACTTAATGTATTTTACTTGACAAAATCATCCTTAATTAAAAAGACCCACCAAAATATGACATAGGGTTAGGAAAACCATGAGAACTTTACTTTTCCTGCTCTCCATAAACTACCTTAACATTCATTTTTAAGTTTCAGGTGGTGGAACGAGAAGACTCGCCAGGTACGCTTTTACAGTTTGCAGCGTTGTCTCGATCCCCATAATGATCCTCAAATCGTACTAGAGTGATGAGCTCGTTGTCAAGTCCAAAGAAGGCATCAATGATATCGCTTACAATAGCATCGATAACGAAGAGCCAATTCTCAAGCATCATGGTACACCGCTTGCCATCAACTTAGATCTTTCTAATGAAGAGGAAAAGACATTGGGAGATTCAACAATGATATCTCAAGAAGAAGAAATCACGGAAGTTAACTTAAGGAGTGGAAAAGTGTTACCGCCAAGAACAGCTCCAACAGACAAAGGAAAACAGATAATGACTCGAGAAGAGATACCCCCACCTCCATCAGCAACTCCAATAGACAAAGGAAAACAGATAATGACTCAAGAAGAGATACCCCCACCTCCACCAGTGGAAGAACACCAAATCAAGATAAAATCAAAGGATCATACAAAGTAGATTACAACGTGCTAGCTCATCTTAAGAAGTTGTCGGCCCGACTAAGCATCTATGACACTCAGATCCTGTCAAAGGAGACGAGAGAATTTCTGGTTATAGATTTGCTTGATCCAAAAATTTTGCTTAGCTCAGTTAGCTAGCACACCCTTAGATGAAGTTTGCTCATTGAGAGAACAGTCAGGGGTAACCTTCACAGATGAAGACTTGCTACTCGATACCGCCGACCACAACCGATCGCTCTACATCTCCGTCAACATTGGCAGATTTGTGTTATCTAGAGTTTTAGTGGATTCTGGAGCATCACTTAACTTGATGAGCCTACGGACATTGGTTTATTTGGACATTGAAGCTCAAGAGCTCACGGCCGATAAAATGATGTTAAGAGGATTCAACCAAAAGGGAGAAAGAGCCCTTGGATCAATTACATTACTTATGAAGGTTAGAGAACTCGTAACAACCGTTAAATTTCATATCATCGACGCTGAGACTTCTTTTAATGCTCTACTGGGTCGACCATGGATTCATGAGCACACACCAGTGCATCAAATATCGCAAAGATGGTTAAGAAAATTGCATCAAGGGAGACCTACAATCATTTTCAGTGCACGAAGTTGGTATTCATGAAGATGTTGCCTACTACGCGCCACCAAAGAAGATTATCTTCTCGTGCGAGATTTTGGCAAACAAAGATGAAAATTCAGAAGAATCACAAAAAGGAGGCCATACAACTTCGCTTCAACAACCTTCTACCACTCCCTTACAATGAGTTGGTGAAGGTTCTTCTAGTTCACGCACCCGAGGTCGAGGTTGGGGACGTGGACGAGGAAAGATCAATTTAATTGTTGAACGGACTAGGCCGATCATCAACATTGGTGATGAAGACAGTTCTGAAGATGAAATAATGATGACAAGACAGAAAAGACCTCAGTACGAGATATCCCTAGAAGATATAGAGAAGAATGAATATGAAACAATGTATGATCAGATAAAGCACTATGTGAATACTATGACCCTTACTCTGATTCTCCTGCAAAAGGTCGAGAGTTTAGAGGTCAAGGAAGTCCGTAGTGTTGGTTCGAAGCCGATCAAATTTTACCACGCTTCTTCCTCTACTGAGCTTGAAAAACCTGTAAATTTTGATGTTGATTCTAATGAATTAATGGAATTATCTTTTGGTTACTTCTCGCCTTACCTCTACTTAGCTTGAAAAACATGTAAATTTGGATGTTGATACTAATGAATTAATAGGGGTCAAGGAAGTCCGTAGTGTTGGTTCAAAGCCGATCAAATTTTACCGTGCTTCTACCTCTATTGAGCTTGAAAAACATGTAAATTTGGATGTTGATTCTAATGAATTAGTGGAACTGCCTTTTGGTGGAAAAAACATGTAAATTTGGATGTTGATTCTAATGAATTAATGGAAATGCCTTTTGTTTACTTCTCGCCTTGTGTTCAAAAGTTAATTCAACAGGGACACTTACCAAAACAACTATCTTTTGGTTACTTCTCGCCTTGTGTTCAAAAGTTAATTCAACAGGGACACTTACCAAAACACCTTGTGTTCAGAAGTTAATTTAACAAGGACACTTACCAAAACAAATGCCAAAAGATAAATTTCAACTTCTTAAAAAATTATGGAAAATTAATTCAACAGGTACACTTACCAAAACAAATGCCAAAAGATAAATTTCAACTTTTTGAAAACCTATGGAATGGTACCTGGACACTTACCAAAACAAATGCCAAAAGATAAATTTCAACTTTTTGAAAAATTATAGAATGGTAAAAGGAAACTTACCAAAACAAATGCCAAAAGATAAATTTCAACTTTTTGAAAAACTATGGAATGCTACGAAATTTACCAAAACAAATGCCAAAAGATAAATTTCAACTCTTTGAAAAATTATGGAATACTAAAAGTCAAACTCCCAACTCCAAAGAGGGTCTTGGATTTGGTACAGTTGGACCAATCGATGATTATGAATTTTGCATGATTGTTACTGGTGAGTCAGAAGAGGATTGCCTCGATATAGAGAATGACTCTACTGATCAAACAATAGAAGATGCTCTGCCAGAATTTGAGGAGGAAATTAAATATACTGGCAATAAATTGAAAGAGATTAACCTCGGAACTAACAAATGACCCCGGCCTATGTTTATAAGTTCTCTACTTGATGACGAAGTATCTGCAGAATTGGTCAAACTATTAACAGAATTCAAAGATTGCTTCGCATGGAGCTACGATGAAATGCTAAGACTGTTAGCAAAAGTTGTAGTCCATAAAATTGGGGTGGATAAGAACATAACCCTAATAAAATAGGCTCCCAGGAGAATGAGCCTTGAAATAGAGCAACAAGTCATCGCCGAAGTTTAAAAGTTGATAGACGCTAACTTTGTTAAAGAAGAGCAATACCCCATGTGGTTAGCCAATATTGTACCTGTTAAGAAGAAAAATGGACATATCCGTGTTTGTGTTGATTTCAGAGATTTGAACAAGGCATGTCCAAAAGACAAGTTTCCACTACCCATACCAGAGATGATGGTAGATATTGCTTCAACACATGAAATTTTCTCCTTAATGGACGGATCATCGGGATATAACCAAATCAAGATGGCTCCCAAGGATGGAGCACTTACAGCTTTCAGAACANTGACCTTTCTCGACATTAATTAAAAAGGACGCCAAATTTATTTGGGAAGAGAAATGCCAGTGGGTCTTTGAGGGCGTCAAACAATATTTAATGACACCTCATATCTTAGCAGTCCCTATCCCAGGGAAACCTCTGATACTTTATATTGCGACCTTAGATGACTCTTTGGGAGCCCTCTTAGCCCAAGTCAATGAGGAGGGTAAAGAAAATGCGCTCTACTACTTGAGTTGTCGTCTAATACCGACGGAGATAAGGTATCCACCATGCTAGCTCTACTACTTGAGTCATCATCTAAGCAACCTCGAAGTCCTATGACTTTCTTGTTTAATTCTAAGGAAGTAAGATTGGTTTAGCTGGGGAAGACAGGTTTTGCTGTTGAAGATGGTCGTGCTGCCCGCCATGCTAGCTCCAAGATACTTTCCGCGACGAGTTTGAGTTTTCTAGTGTATCAAGTCAGAATGTCAAATCAGGTGGCCCTATGGTTGAAGTTCTTTAAATTTTATGGGGGCATTTTAAAGTTGATTAGAGCGACACTGGTTAGGATCCTACAGTTCTCTTGTTCTGGTAGCACTATTTTCTATTGGATTCACTTAGTCTAAATGAATTTATTAAACTCAACTTAATGAGTTCCATAATTTCATTTAGACCGTGAGAAGCCTTGTTAGCAACCGTAGGTTACCTCCTCCAAGGGATTCCCGATCATCCGATAAAGACGTCTTAATTTAGTTGTAATTGTATTTTTGTGTGATGTTTGTGATTAAATTTTTAGTTATTTTATATTTTGAATGTTGTGGCGACGGTGGATTTTACCTTGATTGATTTTAATTTTGTTTTTGGTTTTGGTTTTGTGGCTATCCTGATAGTTTTAGTTTCAATGCAGGGTGACATCGTTGCTTAGCATGCAAATTTGCAGGTATAAAAGTACAGTATGAAAAGATAGCGCTGAAAATTGTAAAAGCGTACCTGGCGAGTCTTCTCGTTCCGCCACCTGAAACTCAAAAGGCATGTTAAGGCAGTTTATATGAAACAGGGGAGTAAAATTTTGATGACCTATCTAATCCTAGGTCATATCTTGATGGGTTCTTAGGAGTTTAATTAAGGATGATTTTATTAAACAAAACATATTAAGTTCAGTAGATCTTAGGGGTATCCAACAGATCTAGAGAAAGAAGCAGGTCTGTGCTACTCTCTCATTGTCCAGTGGAAAATCCTGAGTTCTCTTAAACTTATTATGTTGCTTAATAATTCATCCCGTAAAACACCCTAATGCTCAATGAATACTGATGTCTCAATTATCCTTTAGAATAGGATAATTATCACTTGTGATTCAATTTAAGAATTATGTGGGTGAAGACCCTTAAAGAGGCAAGTTTGTTTGGGACACTTCGCCAAATTTTTATCCTAATTGTGCTTGTAGTGTTTGAAAGATGTTCTAATTTTCAATGATATTTACTTTTCTAATCTAATTGGGCTTGTAGTGTTTGAAAGATGTTTTAATTTTCAATGATATTTACTTTTTTAATCATTATTTAAATGAAACTTGATTTAGCCTAAGTCACTACTAAGCCATTAAGACCTAAGTGAGTGTCTTATTCAAATGAAACTTGATTTAGCCTAAGTCACTACTAAGCCCTTGAGACCTAGGTGAGTATCTTAATTAATTTTGAAGGGATTAGGCTTTAGGTGAAATTGATTAATTATTGACATCAAAAGTCATACCCCTAAGTCTTGGGTTCATTTTATTTTAATAAACTTCCAAATTTTAATAATTCAGAAATTTATTAACTTATCTTTTTCAATTAAGAAAGTAAGGTTGGTTTCTACCAATTAACCCCTTGTGTTTCAAAATCCAAATTAAGATCAGAGGTTACCCATTTCCCTCCTTGAATTAAGCCTAAATGTTAATTAAGGCTAAGGTGCCAAAATTACACATTTGCCCTAAGGCCTTGAATTAATCCTAAATGTTAATTAAGGCAAAATTTCCAAAATTACACATTTGCCCCTAAGGCTCTTTAACACTTCATAAATTTAGTAAAATTAAATTCAAATGACTTTGAAATTTTTATCCTACCTCATTCATGGGTCAATTAAGATCCTCCTTGAATTAAGCCTAAATGTTAATTAAGACTAAATTTCCAAAATTACACATTTGCCCTTAAGGCTCTAACACTTCATAATTTATCAAATTTAATCTAAATGACTTTGAAATTTTTATCCTACCTTATTCATGGGTCAATTAAGACATTAGAGAAGAAAATGTGATTTTTCAATCCAAATGACTTTGAAATTTTTATCCTACCTCATTCATGGGTCAATTAAAAAATCAGAGGAGAAAATGTGATTTTTCAAAATTTAATTTCTTTATATAATTATTTTCATGCAAAAATAGGATTTTTCAAAGAAAATTCCTAACTTGACTAAGGTAAATCCTAATCCATTAAAATATTTACTAGAGGCAGGCTTATACAAGATAAGCCTTTGGACCAAATTTCATGATTTTTTAAACTTTATCTGAATTTTAAGAATTATTTTAAGTTCTGGGTATTTATTAAATATAAAATATTTTAAATGGAGAACATCAAGTTTTGTATTTTTTAAAAGTCTCCCTAAGGTCAGAGAACTTAGAGGAGAAGATTTCATATTTTTCTGAATTTTACTTGATTTATTGGAATGATTTTAGTGAAAATTCATTTTTAGCCTTTAAAAATCATTTTTAAGCTTTAAAATTCAATATCTTTATTTAGAAAACCAGAAAAAATATTCTAATTATTTCTAAGTGATCAGTAAGGAATTTAGAACATTTTCACGAGTTTTATTATTTTTGTGATTTTTAGGATTTTTTAATTATCTAAATATTTAAAAATAGGCTAAAAATGAAGTTTTTATTTTAAATATCATTTTATTTTTAAAAAATACCCCTAATCACAGATAACTCAAAAAATAAGTTTTTATAAATTTTTTAGTTTTATTTTGATTTTTAAAAATCATTTAAATGCCAAAAATGATGTTTATCTTTAAAAATCAATTTAAGTTATCAAATATACTCAAAATATTTTGAAATTCTTACGGTGAGTTCTCTGGATCATAAATAATAGTGGAGATAAAAAATCAAGCCATTTAAATGTTTATATCTTTCAAAATTAATTACCTTAATGATTTAGTGTTCATGAAAATTAAGTATATTTTAAATGACTTGACCCATGAAATTATTTCCAAAAGGTTCCCTGGTCATCATAAACCTTCAAAAATTTTCTTGGAATTTTCTAATCAACATACTAATTTCCATGATTATTTCAAGGAAATAATGTGCATGAACTTGAAAAATATGGATCTCTGTCTAGGAACCTCCTCTGACTTTGGAAAAATCAGAGGATATTCCTCTTGACAGAGGCTATAATATGCTAAAAATTCAACTCATGGTGATAAGTCTACATGCATGGAGAATCAAAACATTCAATAAAAATAAAATATGCATCACATGGACTTAAAATTATTTCCACATTGTTCTCCTCTATTCACTGAGCAAGAGGGTTTTTTTATTTTATTTTTATGATTTTTCTATACAAAGTTATGAATTTTTGAAGTTAGGGGTATTTAAATAAATAGGAAAAATCCCTATTTATCTATTTAAACAACGCGTGCTGACTAGATTCTAGGCAGCTCCGTAGGTACGCATGGTGCACTCTGGTTGGATGTCTTCATCCACGCAGCTGCTGACTCGGCCCATGGTTTATGTTTTAAAGCGCTGTCCAGCTTGATCTCCTCCTTCCATTCGATACACGCTTGATCAAACGGCTCCCCGTCATCGTCCCCGATAGAATGGTCCCGTGACCATCCACAGTAAAACCCTAAGATCTCAGCCTAGACTCAACTAAATCACTTCTGGTTTGGTCCTATGGACTCGTCTAAGTGAGACAAACACATCCATATGATAATCATGCAATTAAATTAAGCCTAATCAAATGTAGAATCAAAATACGCTCGGGAGGGAGAGAATTTTTATACCTTTGCTCTGAGAAGTGAAGCTTCAATTAGAGGGTCTTGGCACGTTCGTTAGGGTCCAAAGAGGCTAGGGATTAAGCCTCTTGTTGTGGTGTAAGGCCTAAGTAGGAAGTCGATCACGACCGGATTTAGGTGCTGGTCTAGAGCTACAGTAGAGGCTCTGTGGAAGGGGGATTTTATGGGGCTTTGGCTTCTTTCACTGTTGTGAAGGTGTGAATAGAGTTAATTTGAGTTTGGTGGAGTGTGGAGGTGTAATGAGCTCTGTCCTGATTTCCGGCAAGGTTTCACGTTCAAAAGTGGACTCTGGTAGTGGAAATTGGTGAGGGAAAGTAGTTAGGATGCACTGAGGGGATCTTAGGGAAGCTCTGTGGTCAATTTGGGGGTCTCTCTCTAAAAAATTTTCAGCACACCTTGTCGTGGCCGTGGGAGGTGCTTTTTATAAAAATGACAAAGGAGTGGCTGTCATGGCCAATTAGAGGGTGTAATGCAGTGCTTAGGTGGAGGGCAGAGGAGCTCTACAATTCAACTTGGCTGAGCTGGCCTCTAGGTTTGATTTGGGTGAAGCTCCATGGGGGTGGCTGTAGGTTTGGCCATTTTCAGGCCACTAGACTGGCCGACCGGCCAGGGGGAGGTGGCTAGGTGCTTAGGACGTCCAGAGGAATCCATCACAACAATTTAATGCAAATGTGTTTTGATTTGGCAAGGATATCTTAAGCATGTGTATTTTTGGGAATAAGATCCCTTAATTTGGGGGACCCTTGGTTCATGGCTTAGTTTAGGTGGTTAGATAGGTTTTGGCTCAGTCTTAGGGGTCAACTAATGACTGAGGTGGAGTTAATTTGGTTGCTTTAGGGTGGTTGGGTCACATTTAGTGCATGGGTTTAATGTGGGTTCAAGTGATCAAAGTTTAGGTTTGGGCTAGTTTATCCATGTCAAATGACCCACATAAATGTTGCATTTGGTGTGGATGATCATAATGAACAACTTTGGTGAAGGATGGAAGTGGTTTTGGGCTCAATTGAAGGGTCAATTTGAGGGAATTTTGAATTTTAATCAATTTGGTCATGTTGGGTTAGGATTGAGTCTAGCTTGGGCTAGCCTTGGGCTAATTCCAAATTGATTGTTGTAAATGGTCAATAGGGACCCCATGAAGAGTTTTCAACATGAATTGGGTGTCAATTTGGGGGTTAAGGCAATCAATTGGGTGAAATTTGGGGACTTAGCCAATTTGGGGCTAGTTTGGAAATTTTGGATTTAGGCCAAAATCAAATGGATTTGAGACTTCACCAAGGCCAATTGATCAATTTGGGGCTAAATTTGGAAATTTTGGATTTAGGCCAAAATCAAATGGATATGAGGCTTCACCAAGGTCAATTGATGGTTGTCTGATGTGTAGGAATGTTATAAAGATTTTTTAACATTAATTGGGGCCAATTGACTAGTTTATGGGTTCAATTTGGTGGGATTAGGACATGTGACCAAAATTGGCGGTTTAACCCATACCAAAAATTGGGCTCAAATCATGGGCCAATTAAGCTTGGATTTGGGCTATTTTGGCCATGTCAAGAGTAAATTTGAGTTTAGTATTGAAATTGGGGTCAATTGAAATCAAATTGATGGGATTTGAGTTAAATTTGGGGAAATTTGGGCCTTTAAAGGGAAATTTGGGGGTTTTGATTAAAGTTGGTCAAATTGGCCAAATTGGGTCATGTGATATTTTAGGAAAATGAAATTAGGAATATTTGGGAGGCTTTGGAAATTTTTGGGATTTTTTGGAATTTTTGAAATTTTGGGCTAAAGAGGGGTATTTTGGTAATTTGGCCAATTTGGGGATTCTGGGTAATTTAGGTGTTTTCAAGGTATTTGAATGATTTTTGAACAATTTTGGGTATTTTGGTTAGACTTGGAGATTTTGGCCAAATTTGGGGTCCCAAGGGTATTTGGGTAGTTTGGGGAATCTATGGGCAATAGGGTAGGTTGGGTATCTTGATAGAGTTGGATTGTCAACCACCATAAATAAGCCATGGACCAATAGACACCCCATTTTGGGTCCTCTATGTAGTGGTATTAGCCAAACCCTAGCCTAGGGCTAATGGGTTTAGGGAACCATCTATAGGAGTCTCCCAAAAGTATCATGGGACCAAAGCCTATAAGTTCTGGGTTTAGGATAATGAGTGATTGTGAGTGCAAACAGGTGCCTTAGCCCTAGACCAACACCTAGGGTCAACCCTAAAGTCCAGCAGTCCTAAAGGTGACTCATCTTGAGTTTCCCCCATAATGACCCCACCTACTAAGTGCTAGAAGTTATGACCAATATGTGGAACTTCAAATTGAGTAAAGAGGAGTGTTGAATTTCTAATGGTAAGGGTTCCTTTTCTAGTTTTCTAAGAATAATTAACAGAAAAATCCTATGGCTAGAACTTAGGCTACTAAAGTGGAAAAACTAAACCTCAACCAAAAGTGAGGTCAACAGAGGCAACCCAAAAATAAAAGAAGAAGACTTGAAGAGGCTAAGGGGGACGAAAGAGAGAAGCTTTTGGGGGTGGTGTGAGAGTTAGAGAGAGAAGAAGATATTTTCTTCTAGGTTTGTAAGAGGAGAGGGAAGGCGAGAGATTTCTTCTTCATTACATTTCTAAGAGAGAATTGTGAGTGATTGTAGAGAGAGAAAGGCATGGAGAGAACGTTTAGGGATTTGTTTGTGAAGGATTGTGAGATAAGTTAGATTTTTATTTCAATTAATTTGTAAACTTATTTTTATATATGAAATTTTTGTTTTATCGTATCATTCTTAGGAATTCTTAGTAGGCTTGTTTATCCTTCTCCCTACTTTAAAGATATGGTTTTGTGAAGAATAAATTTTATTTACTACGGTTTTCAATGATAATAATTTGTGATGATTTGAACTTCGATCTTCATTTATTTTTTGATCTGACCAATTGAAATGTTAAAAATTGTTGAGAGACATATGTTCTTAAATGAAATATGATTTCTACAACATAGGGAGAATCACATTTGATTTCATGGGAGAGTATGTCATCCATGAATTGGGTGTAAATAAATAGGGAAATATACTTTTGTTAGATCCAGAAATAGAGATTTTAAGGTGACAGATTAAAACCCCCAAATTGGTTCAGTTGATTGGAAACTAATGTGAGATTGTTAGCTCTTAAGGGAGGGATTAGTGGAGCTTGAGAGTGGTAGTCGGTATCATCCCAGCCTAACCACGGAATTAAGGACCAAACTCTGAATTAGTCAATGTTCTTCATAGCACTCGAAAGAAGATAAAGAATAGGATTGCTCCTATTTGGCACAAAATAGCTTTTATGTATACTTTCAAATGATTTCAATTTCTTCACAAACTATATACTCATTGTAAAGGGAAATGATGCTTTGTTAAATTTGAACTTTTCGTCAAAACAAAAATTTTGTTTAATTTTCATAATTTTACTTTTGAAAGCTTAGTATTTAGTTTAGTTTAATTTATGTAATCTTACATCTGCATTTTAATTAGCATTCATCTGAGTAGTCAATTTTCAAATTTTGAACTTTAATTTAATTCTTTTTGTTTTTAGTATAAAATAGTTTCCATAATTTACTTTAGGATTTTCCAACTTCCATGTGGGATCGACATCTAGAACTCCATTAGAGCCCTTTATTACTTGAACGATACGTATACTTGCATTGATATTTATGAGAGAGTTAGAGTTTAAAAAAATTTAAAGGATAAATTATATTTATAAAAAAAGTTTTGTTAGGATTATATTGTATATTTATTATAAATCTGCCTGCATTAAGTTTTTGCCGCCTTTAAGTTGTGTCAACTTCATAAATATTTGCATATACAAATCTCCGTGTCAGAAATGGGGTTAAATTTGATTAGAGCAATGCCGGTTAGGTTCTCAGGTTCCCTTGTTCCGGTGCCACCATTTTTTTTTTAATTTTCTTGATTTAAACAAGTTGTTAAACCCATTTAAACTGGGTAGATCTCGTTAGCAACTGTGGGTTACCTCATCCGAGGGACTACCGTAAATTCAAAAGAACGTTTTAAGTTTAGTGATATTTTAAAGGATTTGTGGTTACCTTTGAAAGAATTTGTTTTATATTTTTGAAAATGTTGATTAATTTTTGAAAAATGGTTTAGGATTTTGTAAGTAAAGTAAGGTTCATAATTAAGTAATTATAATATTTTGCTACAAATGTATATTATAGAAAGTAAAATGACATAAATTAAAAAACACTGTAAAAGCATACATGTCATGTTCTCGGCATTCCCGTTGAAAGATTAGCTTTTGCAACATGTATATAATTTTGTAGGAAATTTAAATAAATTGCAAGAGTAGATGAAGGTGTAGCTACCAAAACCTAAAACCATGACTCAGTGAGTCCAGAAAGATCTTAGTGGATGATTTCCTCAAACAAAAATATAATAATTTCAATCGTCCTTCAAAATATCCAATAGATCTTAAAATGTTTGGGACACGACCCTGAACAACTTGTAAAATCCCTTGAAACGTTTTGAGTTCATTTTGAATTTATTATATTGTCCTATTAATCATCTCAAAATTGAATTATCCTATTGCTCAGTGAACCTTGATATTTCAAATATCCTAAGAAATGAAAGAAGTTAGATAATCACTTAACATTTCATTTGACATTTATATGAATGGGTACCCCAAAGGGCAAGTCCAAAGTCATCAAGGATTTTAATGCCTGGAGTTAAAATAGGGCCTAAAGTGTTTAGAAGTGCTTATCAATTAATTAAATCCATCTTTTCTAATCCCAATTAAGACAATTATTACATATCAAACCAAGTTCAATATTAGGCCCTCTTGATTTTAATAGTATTTTATTTTTGAAGTAATTTTATAATAATTAAATATTAAGTAAAATGAAGTCTTAATTCTCATTAATACATACTTAGCATCCAATCAGTGGGCTTTAATGAATGGATTATTATCTTCATAACTTAAGTCCAATATCTTATGATCATCTTAATTGAATTATCTTCCAAATCATGACAATTATCAAAATTATAATTTTACCCTTATCATGAAAAGGATGGAAAATTGGTTTCTGCCTCTTAGCTCTTTATATTTCAAACACCCAAGAGATTTTATTATAATAAATATTACTCATTTACCATTTGATTAATCCTAAAATTTAATTAAGGTACTAAAATTCCAAAATTAACATTTTGCCCCTAGGGCTCCCTATCTTATAACTTATCAAATGAACCTCAAGTGACCTTAAAATTTCTTTGGAGACTCAATCATGAGTTAATTAAAATATCATAGCAGATGATGTGGTCTTTTAGTTTTCTATTTAATTTATATAATAATTTTAATTTAAAAATAGGATTTTTCAATATTAAGATGTGATCTTTTAGTTTTTTATTTAATTTATATAAAAATTTTAATTTAAAAATAGGATTTTTCAATATTAATTTATTTAATTGATCAAAATAACATTTTTTGTCATGAGAGAATTATTGGAGATTCACCAAGGTTAGAGGAACACTTGAACAAAATTTCATGATGTTTTTTAAATTATATTTTAATTATTATGAATATTTAATGATTTTAATGATTCAATTAAATAGAAATTGTGTTTTAATTACAAAAATTATTTTTTATATTTTTATTAAATCTCTCTAAGTCTAGAGACTCAAAGGAACAAATTTTATATTTTTATGATTCTCAATTTATTTATTGTAATTATTTAAATGGAAATTTAGAAAAAAAAATACATTTTTAGCCTTTTAAAATTTATTTTTAACTTTGAAAAATTAGGAAAAGTATTCTAATGAGTCCTAAGTGGCCAGGGAACAATTAGGCACACTTTAGACCATTTTCATGTTTTTGCAATTTTTAATTTAAAAATATAGCCTAAAAATAAAGTATTATCTCAAAAATAATCTTTTATTTTTCCTAATGCCCCTAATCACAAGGAACTCAAAAAATCACTTTTCATTATTTTTCTAAGTGTATTTAGTTTAATATAATTATTTTTGTACAAAAATATAATTTTTCTTAGAAAATCAACTTTAGTACTTATACTTAATCAAATAAATTTCAAATTTTTAGAGTGAGTCAACATGATTTTTTTTTTCAGTGTGGAATTGATTTCATTAATTTTTTAATTATATTTAATTTAAATAATTTAATACAAGCTATAAGCATTTAACTAACTATAGAAATATACAAAAATTATCCAAACTATTATGATATTTTTCATAAGCTTCTTTGACCACAGGGAACCTATTAAAATTCATTCTATAATTTTCCAAGTGACATTTTGATTTATGTAATTATTTTAAGCCAAAAATAGCCATCCAAGCTTGAAAATTAAAGTTAAATGCATAGTGATGCTCTCTGACTTCGGAAAATCAAAGAACATTCCCTCTGTCATGAGGAATGAACCCCCAAAGTTTCAAGCTTTGATGAATAATATTTAATGAATTAAAATTAAAACACCTCAAAGACTATTTAACTAATTAAAATTCATAGACTCATCAAGTAATTTTTATTTTTTAGTCCACATTATTCTCCTCTGTTCACTGAGCAAGAGGGTATTTTTATTTTATTTTTATGATTTTTGTACGCAAGGATATGAATTTTTGAAGTTTTGGCATTTATTTAAATCAATAAATGCTATTTTTCTACTTAACCCAGTTAGTCGCCACACAATCCTCGTATGCATCGAGTTTTCCATGCACCTCTCTTTAATTCGACACCGTCAGCCACCTCAGCGCCACGCGTCCCACGGTTTACGTACCATCTCCTCATTTGACTTGATCTCGTTCATCCATCAGATACATGCACGATCGAACGACTCCTGGTCATCATCCCCAACTGACCTAACCCGTAAGCCGTTCAACTTCAAACCTTAATATCTCTCTTGATACTCAACCAAATCACATGAGGTTTGTTCCTACACCTTCATCTACTCAAGATGAACACATCTATATGGCTACAATGCTATGAAATACAAGTTCTCTTCACAATTGATAAAACCAAGCTCAAAAGTAGAGTTAATGGTTTATACCTTTGCCCAAGAGGTGAGGTCTCAATTGGGTGCTTGTGAAAGCTTCAGTGGAGTCTAGAGAACCTTCAGGATGTGTCAACTTGCTCTGGTAAATGGACCAAGTATGAGTTCAATTAAAAGGTGGAGCAACCTTATTCTAGAGGTGTGTTAGAGTACTCGGGACCAGGGGTTTTTGATGGAAAACTTCTTCATTTAGCTCATGGAAGCTAAAGCAAGAGTCAATTTCAAGTTTCAAAAGGCTTAGATCAAGTGCTAGAAAACCCCTGGATTTTTTACTCAAAATTGAGCTGTCATAGAGGGATTCGGAGGGGAAAAATGGTGGGCTTGAGCTCAAGTGTTCTTGAAGTGGCTCTGGAAGCAATTTGACAGAGTCTCCCTAAGGAAATTGATGATTTCTCTCTTAGCCGTAGGAGATGGAGTTTAAATAGAAGATCTTGGTGGCTAATTATGCTTCAATTCAAGTTCAATTAGCAGCTTATGTGGAGGGTTGAAGAGTGCCAAAAACTAGTTGGGATGAGCCAATTTGGATGGGTGAAATGGGCTTGATTTAAAATAAGGTGGCTCTCAGTTTTAGGGTTTTCCAACCTTTAGGCTGGTTGGCAAGGCCAAAGATGGTGGCCAGAGAAGTCAGGAGAGCTAGAGGAAGGTTAATAATGATTAACTCTGAACGTTTAATGCTGATGCAAGGATATATTGGATTAAGACAAATATGGGAAGATAGCCCCTAAACCAAGGGACCATTGGTCCATGGCTCATATAGGGTGGGCTAGGTGGGCCTAGCCTGGTCACTAGGGTCCAAAGGGTGGTTGTGGTGGCTTTGGCTTAATCAATTTGATTTGGTTTGGTCAACTTTAGAGCATGTGTTCAATTTTGGGCATTTTGGCTTGAAGTTAGATTCAGGTTGGGCTAGTCATGGCATCGAGCTCAATTTATTTGTTAAAATGGTGTAGAAGATTGTCATAAGGATTTTAGAAAAAAAAAATTGAGTGATCTTGAGTTGATTTGGAAGCTTAATTTGATGGATTTTGGCTCATGGTCAATTTTGGTGCATTTGGGTTAACCTTAGTTTTGGATTGGGCTCGGGCTTTGGTCAGACCCAATTGATGGTTCAAATTGGTCCAAGAGATTTTTATGAAGAGTTTTGGATACCAGTTGAGTGGAAATTTTGGGGTAATGAAGTTCAATTTGGTAGAATTTGGAGTTTGGGGCAAAATTGGGGGTTTTGCCCAAATTGAATTTGAGTGAGATTGGGGCTTTACCAAGGCCAATTAAGGGTTCAATTTGATGTGGGGGAGTGTTCTAAAGAGTTGATGATTTAATATTGGAGCAATTGGATAGGTTTGGGGTTCAATTTGATGAAATTTTGGCTTAGGGTCAAATTGGGGATTTTGAATTGAGCTTAGAATTTAGGTTTGAAATTGGGTCCAATTGAACTTGGATTTGGTTTCAATAAATTTTAAGTATGATAAATTTGAGTTTATAATTAAAATTGGGGAAAGTTGAGATGAAATTGGTAGACATTGGAGGTGAATTGGGGTAATTGGACTTTAAGGACAATTTCGGCCTTTTGGTCAAAATAGGTCAAATTTGGCTCAATAGAGTGAACCAAATTCATTTCAGGCACATTTGAAATGATTTTAAAGGTTTTGGGACAGTTTGGGCCACTAGGGGTATTTTTTGTATTTTTTTTGCAAAATTAGGGGTATTTTGGTAATTTTGAGAATTTTGGGGTGTTTTAGGCAATTTGGGTGGTTTCGAATGATTTGAAATGATTTTTGAACAAATTTGGGTATTTTGCTTAATTTTTTAGGATTTTTGTTGAAATTGGGGTTTAAAGGGTAGTTTGGTAAATTGGGGTAGGTTTTGGGGGCAAAAGGCTAAACTAAGTATTTTAATAGGATTGGGGTTTCCAACCACACAACCACCCTACCTAAGCCATAAACCAATAGAATTTCCTACTTTGGGTCCTCCATGTACTGGTCTCAGTTAAACCCTAGCTTAGGGCTAATGACCTAGGAAACCATCTACATGAGTTTCCCAAAAAGTTAAGGGACCAACTAAGCATATTTGACTAAAGCCTGAGTTTATGAGTGTAAGTGGGGGGTATCAAGTGTGTGTGTGTGTGTGAAACTGACCAAGGCTAAACCACCCAGGGTCCACCCTAAAGCCAAACAGTTCTATGGGGACTCCCCTTGAGCTCCGCCATACTTTCCCCACTTACTAAATGTTAGAGGTTAGAACCAATATGCAGAACTTCAAATTGAGCAAAGAAGAGTTTAGAGTTTTTAATGGTGAGAGTTCCTTTACTACCTCTAGGAATAGTTAACGGGAAAGTCCTATGGCTAGACCCTAGGCTACTAAGGAGGAAACTAGACCTCAATCAAAAGTGAGGTCAACAGGAACATGGGAACTCTGGAGTGAGAGCCAGAGGGAGGTTAATGATGATTAACTCTGAATGGTTAAGGCTGATGGTAATGATATCTTGGATTAAGAAGAGTATGAGAAGAGATCCCCTAAATCAAGGGACCATTGGTCCATGGCTCATATAGGGTGGGCTAGGTGGGTCTAGCCTGCTCACTAGGGTCCAAAGGGTGGTTGTGGTGGCTTTGGCTTGATCAATTTGATTTGGTTTGGTCAACTTTAGAGCATGGGTTCAATTTTAGGCATTTTGGCTTGAAGTAAGATTATGGTAGAGCTATTCATGGCATTGAGCTTAATTTATTTATTAAAATTGTGTAGATTATTGTCACAAAGAGTTTAAAAAAATTGTGTGATTTTGAGTTGATTTGGAAGCTCAATTTGATGGATTTTGGCTCATAGCCATTTTTGGTGCATTTGTGTTAACCTTAGGTTTGCATTGGGCTAGGGCTTTGGTTAGACCTAATTGATGGTTCAAATTATTCCAAGGGATTTCCATGAAGAGTTTTGGATACTAATTGAGTGGAAATTTTGGGGTAATGAAGTTCAATTTGGTGAAAATTGGAGTTTGGGGCAAAATTGAGGGTTTTGGTCCAAGTTGAATTTAATTGAGATTGGAGCTTGACCAAGGCCAATTAATGGTTCAATTTAATGTGGGGGAGTGTTGTAAAAAGTTTAGGATTCAATATTGGGGCAATTGGATAGGTTTGGGAGCTCAATTTGATGAAATTTTGGCTTATGGTCAAATTGTGGATTTTGAATTAGACTTAACATTTAGGTTTGAAATTGGGTCCAATTGAACTTTGATTTGGTTTCAATAAATTTTAGGCATAATAAATTTGAATTTAGAATTGAAATTGGGGAAGATTAAGATCAAATTGGTAGACATTGGAGGTGAATTGGGGTAATTGGACTTTTAAGGACAATTTGAGACTTTTGGTAAAAATAGGTTAGGCTAATTATGGTCTACTACTATCAGGCCTTAGTTTAGAATGTCAATTAAAGTGGTTTTCAAATAACTATTCCTAAATGAAAATCTTAAATCTAAAGATAACTTATCTAAATAAATTGGTTTGAAAAATTTTGAGATGTTAAAGAATACCTTTTTTGTGCAATGACCTAGATTATAAGTAGGAATGAAATGCTTAGAATTTAATGTAGCTAGTGACAAATAGGAGCATACTTATTCTTTACCCCCTCTTGGTGCTAGCAAAGAACATTGGCTAATATAGAGTTTTTCACCAGCTTGTGTAGTAGTACTGAGTAGATTCTGGCCTCTCACTTCCATATTACCCATTGTGCCCTCTCTATAGGATCTACTAAGGACCCTTACGATCCAAAATCTAGACCAAATTAATAAAAAAAATCTAGTCTGTCACCCTAGAAATATCAATTCTATGCCTATCAAAACTTATCTTCCTATCGGGCGATTGTGACGGCTTTGCCCAAGTTGAAATGTGGCATTCACAAGTTTGTGAAATCATAGCCCCACCGGGTCATTATGTTTCACAATTCAAGTGATCAGTTTGTAAAGTCAATTAAGACCCAGAGAAAATACCATCACTTTAACTAAATAATAGAATATGTAAATAAATCTAAATTTCTAAACATGCATCTCTTTTATTACAGAAGAAAAGTAAAATGAAGATAATGACATAAGCAGTAAAAGGAATGATAGAATCAAGGAAAAAATTATGTGCCAACAAGGAACATATGTCTAGCTACCATTTTTTGAGTGTATATGTATGCTTAGTATTCAATTAGTTTTATGCAACCATCTGTCACCTAGAAGCATCTAATAGAAATAGATCATTAAATTAAATTTCCTTAAAAGTTGCATTGCCACCTAAACTATGTGCACTCAAGTTGCATGATCACGAATCTCCCGAGTTTTAGTTTAACTTACAACAAATTTTAACATAAGCTATTGCCACTTAAGTTATGTCAATGAAGCAAGGAAGATATTACTCCTCACATGAAAATAAAAATAATTCTATCATAAAAAAAATTTTTCTTGCACATGCCACTACTTTATATTAAAAAAAAAGAGTAAAGAAAACTACTTATGAATCATGGATAAAAGACAATAAAAAACTTCATTTAAATTAAATAAAATCTACTAGAAAGTGTTTACAACAATTACAATCTAATGAATAAAATAATACTTAGTTTTTTCCCACTAGAAGAAAGATAAAAATCTCTCCAACAGAGTATCCTACCAATCCATGCGCCGCTCATACTTCCTTACTCATATCTCTCAAAATCCCTCACTAATCTCTACAATCAATAGAGAAATCTGTATCTCCATAGACTCTCGCCAAAATCTCTCTTAATCTCACTAAAAAATCCTCCTATGAACACACACTAATTACTTCTCATGAGAGGCGTCATCCCCCTTTTTTAAAGAGAAGTCAGACACCTCCTTTTTCCAAAAGACACACCCCTTCACTCCAAGATACACACCCTTTCACTCTAAGAGACACATCTCTTCGTTCAAAAGTTTTTTAAAATTTCTAGATTCGTTGAATAACTCCATGGGGTGTGCATAACCACCAAGAAGCTTCCAGAACATCCCGGAATTACCAGACATTGCCAAAAAGCTATCTAAAAATTGTCTCAAGTGTTATGGCACCAGAATTGGTGCTATAGTGCCTATTTATAGTCGTGTCTGACTCTATAGCACCAGAATCGTGGGTTATAGTGCCACCCTACGGGTCGCACACCTGTTTTGCTCCATTTTTGCTTCATGTCACCCTGATTCAGCTCTGGCCCGCTCCTAATGTTATACCTACAAGATAAATATGAAAATAAAATTTATTTAAACTGTAATTTCATTCAAAAATATGTGATAAATATAGAGAAAATTAAGCATTAAAAGTCATGTCAAAATGCGCCAGATCAAAATTTCCTTCCTTGCTTAATTTGGCTCTAAATTGCACCATTTTTGCTTCATTTTGGCTAGAACTCAATTCCTTGTACATGAAACCAAAGGCATGCAAAATAAATTCCTTTAAAGAGCAATATCATCAAAAAATTGTACAAACTGAACATGAAATGTATATTAAAAATATGTAATTTTAAGGTGGACAAGGGCTTGCTGACTTGCCCACCCCTCTTTGATATGAAGCCCGTAGTAGACAGCTAGGAGACCTCTTGTGTTGAGGGACGCCTAGAAGACCTCTCAGTATCCGATTAAAAGAAGGAAGGAGTTTCTTCATCCCTCTAATCATCTAAAACTACCTGGGCAAGCTTCCATTCAATCAATATTAATTCATTTGTGACTTTATTTTGTATAAATACAAAAGTTTTGTAAATTGAGTGAATTAAATTCAAACCTGGGACTTGGCCCACTTACGAGCTACCTTCTTCCATCTCTTCCACCTCTCTAATGGGAGAACTGTCGGCTCTCTTTCTCTTTCTTGAGTAATTTCTTGAAAGTTGGGCAGCTTTCTTTAATGGCCTCTTTACCTCTACTTCATTAGAGGCAGCGCCCGTTTCATGGGATCAACACCCGATTCACAGTCATAGGATTAGTTTATTAAACTTCTGAGAACGACTTCCCAAGAATGACTTGCTCTATTGGTTTCAGCCAGAGAGAAACCCCCTTACTTTCTTTGTAGGGGCCAGCAGTCGTTTTGTTGGATTGCCCAACTTGTTACAGATGACCCTAAAAAAACCAAAGCTTCCAATCGTTTATTTTATTTTTTAGATTGATTGGGTGGATCTTCTGAGTGTTGTCAAAGACAACATACTCGTTTATCTTCACCGAGAAAGAAAACATGTGCGAGGATATTTGTCAGGACCATGGAACCACCATTCTGCATAACTGGATCACATAGGTCATTACCGCAACAATGCGTTTATCTTCATTAGGGTTGATATTACTCCGTAGTAGTTGAAAACTGAAATAAGCTCTGTGCGCAAGGGCAGCTAAAACCTACATTCAAATTGATCTCGATAAAAGATAAAATTGTCACCCAGATAATCTGTAGCCCGGACATTAACACCCTCTTAATCAAGAATGACACTTGTGTCATACACACTGGTCTCATCCAACAGTTGAACATTAAATTTAGTCAGGATTGATCTCTTCATATTACAATTGCTACTCTCCTCTTTGGGGCCTCACTAGAACATTCAGATTTTTTCTTCCCCTCGTCCCTAGAAGGGTGAGCCTTCGAAGCAGGGAGCCTAAAAGCCCTCATAAGCACTTCTCTCACCGGACTCTTGGCGCCTGACATCTTCGTTCACACATATAAATGACTAAAGGGTAGAAATTTCAAGAAATTGGGAGAAAAATACTAACCACACTTTATTTATAGAAAACAATGGAGTGAAAATTCATGGAGTACAAGTTTAGGAAATATTTATTACTCATTATGTAAATAATTCTATTATTTAATTCTCTTGTTCAAAGAAGTAAGAAAACCAGGGAAGAAATATGGCTACACGAATCTAGAGGAGATCCAATGGCTTTAATGAGAAAAGAAGCAGATGTGTGAATATTCATATTGCATCTGTCAGCCGAATCATAAGCCAATCGAACTAAAGTTTGATAGAACTAAGGAAAGCCGCATGCCCATGTGATGACTACTCAACCGACATCTTGACATCAGATAGATCAACAACAACTAGAGGGGATTCCTTTTATATAGACTCATCGATCGAAGGAAGATTGCCTGCCAAAATATGGTAACATGCCCTCTATCTGATGGAATAATCCTTCCAAATGAGAGTGAGCCTTTTATACAAATTTCTTTGAAAAGGGTGTCTGTAAATCATTCGGTTGGACAATCAACTCTTAGTCAACAAGGTCAAAGTATGTCTAAGTTAGCTACATATATGTAAAGACATAATGATTCATAAATTCCGTTAACCTTCCTATTAAAGGATGAAAAATCACGTAATTTACTATAACCATCTTTGACTTATAAAGAAGAGGGTCATATTCATGAAAAAGAGACTATTATAAAATTCCCAAATATTTAATATTACTCGTGTCTCATTCTTTTATTTTTTTCTCTCAATTGACCAACGTTCTATTCCTTGGGCATGATTTATAGGACATTTTGAGATTCAACAGTAAACCATTTCAATAAATATCAATTTCTTTTTAAATAAATAAATAGTTAAAAAAGAAAATCTACTTTATCAAAGAATTTTTTATTTTTAAAAAGCAAATGTTATTATCGTTTTAGTTAAAACACAAACAAAATTTGTGTTTTAGAAGACTGAAAAACCAAAAAAGGGAATTGTAATGTTCCCAGTGCTATGTATGTAATTGCTTGTATTATAATTTGTCCTTATGATACAATTATAATGTGACTAATATAATTTCTGGACAAAAAAAAATCCCAATCAGACCTTAGGGTTTATTGTTTAATTTCTCAATTTGAATTACAACAAGTTTAAGTTCGTGCTTCTCCGCAAATGACAAAATTGTAAAGGATCGTAACATGTTTCGAGTTTTCATTCTTTTTTTAAGTTGTTTTCTTTTCTGCAAGTATAGATATTGCTGCATCGCAAAAGTCGAAGAGGCCTTGCTGTAATAATTACGTATCTTTTTTTATTTGATCTGCCGTTGTACTTATAAATTAAGAATTGCATTATTGATTTTTTATTTTGTATCAGAATTAATAAATAATAGGGAATTTAGCCTTATAAATTTATTTATGTCACACTCAAAATTTAATTTTTATAAGTTAAGCACCCTACTTATAGGAAAAAAGTGTCGTCTATCTTTACATATATCTTTTCAAACGTAAGGAAATATGTTTAATTTGTAAATATTGAAATTTGAGTATGACACAAGTAAATACATGCCATCCATGTTGATTTCCCCAACTAATATTGTGAGTGGGATGTGTGGGTGGGAAGGGCAAGTCATCTAGCAGCTGGTATGCTATTTTTTTCTCCTTCCAGTTCGATCGATCTCAGTAGTTTTTAAGATAACGAGCTCCTGCGTCTCACTTACGTCATTTCTTCTTGAGAAATTATGTCTATATCATAATTTCCCTCTTCAGTTGATCTTAGCCTAGATTTTTTTGTTCTGGAGTCTAAAATTGTTAAGGTTTGCTTCCCTCAAAAAATAAAATAATAAGTAAAAAGTAAAAAAAAAATTGAAGTTTTAGGTTTGCAGTATATTACGTTTATCAGAAGGTATTTGCTGCGATCTCTGAGGTGAATTCGATTTAGTGCTGGATTGCCCTGAAATGTGAGGGATTTGCTCGTGAAAGTTGTATATTTTGTGGAACATGATCTGGAAGTTTGGTTTAGGTCGTTAAAGGACAGCTGATGCGATGTCTTCTCTCAGCAGAGAACTGGTTTTTTTGATCTTGCAGTTTCTGGATGAGGAGAAGTTCAAAGAGACAGTTCATAAGTAAGGTTTTTTTTTGTTTTTTTTTTGGTTGAAAAGTTTTGTTATTTGATACAGGCTAGTGGTTTTCAGGGTTTTCGAGTTTTTATTCCCTTTTTTTTTGTTTTTTTTTGTTTTTGGGTTATAGGCTGGAACAGGAATCTGGTTTCTTCTTCAACATGAAACATTTTGAGGATGAGGTTCATAATGGGAACTGGGATGATGTGGAGCGTTATCTCTCTGGTTTCACAAAGGTTGATGATAATCGGTATTCCATGAAAATATTCTTTGAAATAAGAAAGCAGAAGTATCTGGAGGCGTTGGATAAGTATGCAATGTTTTTAAAAATTTAATATTTGATTTTGATAAGATCTTCTATTTTATTGTGTAATGATATCTTGATTTCAAGGAATGATTTTGATGAATACTCTTTTTGTAGGCATGATCGTTCAAAGGCTGTTGACATACTTGTGAAGGATTTGAAAGTCTTTGCCTCCTTCAACGAGGAGCTTTTCAAGGAAATTACACAGCTTTTGACATTGGAAAATTTCAGGTTTTCTTAATCATTATTTTTGCACTTCTATATATTCATGATTATTTTGCTAATTATGAACTTTTAGGGAAAATGAACAACTTTCAAAATATGGGGATACAAAATCTGCAAGGACTATCATGCTAGTTGAGCTTAAGAAATTAATTGAAGCAAATCCACTATTTCGAGACAAGTTGCAGTTTCCAAACCTCAAAAGTTCAAGGTTGCGCACCCTCATTAATCAAAGGTATGTTTCATGCACTGCTCTAGCTATGTTAGTGCTATCGTAGTTTCATGTATTGTCATTATGAAGAACAACTCTGTTTGGCATCACTTTTTGTTATTTTTTAAAAATATTTTTTTTCTTAGTGTTCTGTAATTTTTTTTTTGTTTTTAAAATAAACTTAAGTTGCTTTAAAAATATTTATCTTATGAATCACATCGGCCAGAACAATCCCATGTCAGCTGTTATTGCTCCCCTGGTTCTTCTCTATCGGTCACCGATGCTCTCCCATTTTTGTTTTACTACAATACTTTGCCGCTCTATTGCTTTGTCACCGCCTTGCAAACCACTGGCATTTTCATTGCCCACACATTGCCACTATCCTCACTCCGCATAAGCCCTTTCCCTCAATATCTTTTTTATATCATCTTGCCTCCACCTCCTCACCTTATCGCCAACATTGCCACACCCATTGTAGTCGCCTGTGACTGTCTTGCGCTTCGTTCATTGCTATTACATTCATATAAATCGATTTATATGATATTTAATCAGAAAAGGTAGACGATATTTAAGATGCTAAATATGTTTATATTTCATATCCACATAAAAAACAAAACAAAATAATAATAATAAAAAAAGATAATAGCATTTGATCTCAAATTTCTCCTAAGCTTTTAGGAATATGGTTCATATTGTTAAGAAATTTGATGGTGCAGAAGCAGATGAACAAACTAGGAGGTGATAAGATTGTTACAATCTTTCTAATGAAAATATTATTTTGTTGTCAATTTAATAAATTATCCTTAATAAATAAAAGTAGGCTTGTGAAGAAGTTGCTTACATTTTAATTGTTATCATAATATGGTTGCCAATGCTTTTCTGATATTTAAACCATGATGTAAGTATTTTAAAGTCCAAATTATAGAAATTTCTTGTTTAATTAAGAATAAGTTTAAAATTGTGATGGATTTAGACATAAAAGCATCAGTAAAACAATGTCAAATTTCAACTATTCGTACAAAATAAAAAATATTAAGAGGGTTGTGCCAAAATGTTCAATTGAAAAGTAGGGGTGATTGTATTTTAACATCACGAGGTTTTCAAATTATGTGTATAACTCATGTACTTCGAAGTTTTCCTAGAACCCATTACATTATAAATCAAAATGTTTTAACATTAACTTTTCTATTAAAATCAAAAGGCGTGCTTGTTTACTAAAGTATTTATTATTGAGCCCATCAACAACTCTACACGTTGTAGTGGATCAGCCTAAGTGAGGAAGGAGACAAACCAGTAATTTGGGTTAAGATTTTGAGTTTTGACAACTTCAAAGCTAACTAATGACTTTGATATAAAGAGCAATTTGCCTCACATATGATATTCTCTTGATGGCCTTTTGGCCAACTTATGCCTTGAAAACTCATGCATTTGTTAATCGACTATCTATTTTAAACTTCCAACATTAAGACAATTTTNCTGCCAATGCTTTTCTGTTATTTAAACCATGATGTAAGTATTCTAAAGTCTAAATTATAGACATTTCTTGTTTAATTAAGAATAAGTTTAAAATTGTGATGGATTTAGACATAAAAGCATCAGTAAAACAAGGTCAAATTTCAACTATTCGTACAAAATAAAAACTATTAAGAGGGTTGTGCCAAAATGCTCAATTGAAAAGTAGGGGTGATTGTATTTTAACATCACGAGGTTTTCAAATTATGTGTATAACTCATGTGCTTCGAAGTTTTCCTAGAACCCATTACATTATAAATCTAAATGTTTTAACATTAACTTTTCTATTAAAATCAAAGGGCCTTTTGTTTACTTAAGTATTTATTATTGAGCCCATCAACAACTCGACACGTTGTAGTGGATCAGCCTAAGTGAGGAAGGAGACAAACCAATAATTTGGGTTAAAATTTTGAGCTTTGACAACTTCAAAGCTAAATAATGACTTTGATATAACGAGCAATTTGCCTCACATATGATATTCTCTTGATGGTCTTTTGGCCATACTTATGCCTTGAAAACTCATGCATTTGTTAATCGACTATCTATTTTAAACTTCCAACATGAAGACAATTTTTTTAATAATAATAGGAATTTGAAGCAAGCTAAGCGTTGGGGAGAAGGGGTCAATTTAGAGATGTATTGGGGAAGGGGAAACAATGTAGAAGATGTGAATATGGAAATTGGAAGGGTAAAATGGCAGATTGGCTGCTTTCCGGGAGGGAGTTGATGGTCAGTGGCTTGTATGAAAGCATGTGGATGTTGGGTAGGGTCCATCACCTGTTCTCTTCAAGATATAGATTCATCACTTGAAGAAACATAGGCTATAGCTCTCCAATTCTGATAAAACAGGAAAAAAATTTCCAAAGAACATGAAACAAAAGCAAATGTCCCCATCGGGTTCTAAAATAATCTACTTGTACTAAAACATAAATTAAACCGTAATTAGAAATCAAAATATAGTGAATAGAGACTCTTTAAGACCTGTTAACATTAGGAAGGCAAGAAAATTTCTATGCCAGGACTCATGGGATGGGAGTTTTGTCTCTCACATCCGATTTTGCAATGTGGAAGATAGCGAGACTCGCACCTTCATCACTTTCCTCGACTAAGCGTTTTGTCTTCAGAAACATCTAGATTCTCCTATTACGACAAGTTAGCGGTGTTGAATATAACAAGATTGTTGCAATCTCTATAAATCAACCTTNGTTTATGGAAATTGGAAGGGTAAAATGGCAGGTTGGCTGCTTTCCGGGAGGGAGTTGACGGTCAATGGCTTGTATGAAAGCGTGTGGATGTTGGGTAGGGTCCATCACCTGTTCTCTTCAAGATATAGATTCATCACTTGAAGAAACATAGGCTATAGCTCTCCAATTCTGATAAAACAGGAAAAAATTTTCCCAAGAACATGAAACAAAAGCAAATGTCCCCATCGGGTTCTAAAATAATCTATTTGTTCTAAAACATAAATTAAACCGTAATTAGAAATCAAAATATAGTGAATAGAGACTCTTTAAGACCCGTCAACATTAGGAAGGCAAGAAAATTTCTATGCCAGGACTCATGGGATGGGAGTTTTGTCTCCCACGTCCGATTTTGCAATGTGGAAGATTGCGAGACTCGCACTTTCATCACTTTCCTCGACTAAGAGTTTTGTCTTCAGAAACATCCAGATTCTCCTATTACGACAAGTTAGCAGCGTTGAATATAACAAGATTGTTGCAATCTCTATAAATCAACCTTATATATGTGTTCATTAATTTTCTTAACAAACTCAAATGGAATGTTAGATGTAGGTTTGAGCTTTCCAAATGTGCCTTTAGGAAATCACTCTTTCTTCAATTTAATTCATATTCAAGTCACTTTTATTGAAGACCATAATTTTCTTGGATTTGTTAACATTCTTATGATACTTCATGTTATTTTAGCAATATTTTTTTCACATGCGCAGACTCCAACCCCTGCATTTATGGTAATCTTAGAAGTTAACAATATTTCCAGTGACAAACAAAATTAGAGAGAGTCATCTTAGATGGTTTGGTCACATTAAAGATCAACCATCTGATGATCTGATTAAGCGAATAGATGTTTTAGATTCGACTTATGTTAAAAAAGGAAGAGGTAGACCTAGAAAGACTTGGCTTATTGTATAAAAAATAATCTTAATTTATTAGAACTAAATGAAAATATGACATTAAATAGGACGCAATGGAGAAAAAGGATTCATGTAGCTGACCCCACGTAGTGGGATTAAAACTTTGTTGTTATTGTTGTTGTTGTTAGAAGTTAACAGTATCAACACTAACTCTAAAGGTGTGAGAGAATTCCGACTGTAGACAATCTCAAAAGAACTGTGACCTATGAACTGACTAATAGACTGGTTATAAACAAACTCAACGTGAGAAAGCATCAAATCTCATTATCTGATGTTCTTTTTAACAAAGCTCCTGAGAATATTTCCCAAATTACGATTTACAACTTCTGTATGTCCATCTATTTGAGGGTGAGCTGCGGAATTGAAGTAAAGTTTTGTGGCACGCTCACTCCATAATTTTTCAGAAATGACTCAAAAACTTCACGTCCGTATTTAAAGTGATGTTTCTAGGCATATAGGTGAACTACTCCAAAGTACATGTTATCAATGTGCGAGGCATATATCATCCTGTGATAGGGTATAAAGTGTTGTCATCTTGGTAAAAGGGTCCAACACCACTATAGTTGAATTCTTGTTTCAGTGTGACCTAGGAAAAATCACAATGAATATCATGCTTGCATCCATCCAAGGTGATTTCAGAATTAGGAGGGGAGTATATAGACCAATATTCAACTCTTGGATCTTAGCTAAGTGACAAGCTCTACACTGTCTAACATCTCTCCACATCTCGTGCTAAGCTAAGCGAATATAAATTTTCAGTCGTTAAAGAAAGAGCATTGACTTGGTTAAAATGTTCTGCCATCCTCCTATTCTGACATTTCTATAAAATGCACTCCTTTTGTGAAATGCAAGAAACGTACAGTCTGTTCTAAAAGACCTTATATTTACCGAATTTTTTATACTGCTCATACATTCTGCCCTGCCTACTAATGAGTTAAATCTCTTGAAAATTCTTGCCACCAACATACAAATCCTTAAGTACTTCAAACTACATAGTACTGATCAGTAAGTGTTGACGGCTCAGTATATATGATACTTTGTTTAGACTTCCTACCTCGTGCTTGAGCTAAAAATGGAACGAAGAGGGGAATTCAATCAACGAACGTGTCTACGCTTAAGCTTTTCATGATTGTTCAGAAATTTCAAGGTCTCATAATGAGTACACAGAATAAACTTATTCCCAAGCAAATAATGGCCAGTGATTGAAGAACCTTTTTATAACATAGAACTCATTATCATAAGAAGAATATTTTTTTCTAGACTTAAAAAATAAATAGGGCTACTTTACATAACTCTAATTTTTAAGTTGGAGGCATCATTCTCCATCTCAAACACCTGATTAAAAGCTGGAAGTGCTAGAATCGTGGGCTGAGTAACTTGTTTCTTCAAAGTTTCAAAGGTAATTTGTGTGTTACCCATCTATTTGTCTTATGAAGCTCTATCATAGGTGCAGCGATGAGTTAAAATTCCTAATAAATATTTCATAAAAAGATGTCAATTCATGAAATTAACTTATCTGAGTGAACAATTGTGGCTTGGGTCAGTCCACAATAGACGCGACCTTTATTGGGTCCAACTTAGTGCCAACAATGGAGGCAATGTATCCGAGGAAGTATGTTTGTGGTGTTAAAAAATGGAACTTCTTTGAATGGCCATACAACTACTATGTTCGAAATATTCCTAATGCTTGTCACAAGTGCTACAAGTATTCCTCCTCCGAATGATTGCATAGTGTCGTCAAAGTGCACAATCACATACTTCGTAACGAAAGCTCAGAAGACCTGATTCATTATCCACATAAACCCTGTGTATAGGACAACCCAATGGATATGACTGTCCCTCATACAATCCATCTCATTTTTGAAAATTATCTTCTACTCATCTCTTTGTCTCATCCCGATTTGGCGATCGGTCGATCTTGGAGAAGATAGTTATTCCATGTAATTGCTCCAAGAAATCATTCAATCTTGAAATGTAAAACTGGTACTTGATAATAATCTTGTTCACAACCTTGTTAATAATACACGTGTCACGATTCATTTGTTTAGAAAAATCAATGCTGGTACGACAAATGGTTTTGTACGCTCATGAACTGATCCCTGGGCCTTCAAATCATCAATCTACTTCATACTTTATTCGTCGAGAAAAGTGAAATGGTTTCCTGACTTTGTGTAGGGAGCTAATGTAGTCTTAATTTTTATAAAAGTGTCAATATAGTCCCCAATTTGTTTTAATGAGGGCTAAATTAATACACTTTTGGGACTATTTAAACTCCATATGAAAAGTTTGCAAGGAAAAATTTGACACATTTATAAATTGTGAGACTAAAATGGCCATATTAAATAGTCGGGGGAGTAGTTTAACACTCCTCTTTATTGGTTGCATCTGGTAGACTAATCGGTTGGAGAGCATTAAGCTTGGGATGAGGACTATAACATATTGGATCTCTCATAGGAATGACACTCCAAGTGATAGATTGTTAGTCAAAATATCATGAGAGTCCTTCAATAGAGGTCGCATTGCCTGGGGTATCAACCCTTCTATCTCACTGAGCTTTAACATCACTATTGCTAGTCCCACAGGAGCCTCTCTCATGGCATATTGAAATGTAGCACAATGCAATATAGGTTTTGTATTTATCTGAGTATTTATCGTTGTTACTTCATTCAATGACAGATGTAAAATACACTTTCTATCCTTGATAACAATTATGGAACTTTATGGTCATCATGATGTATACTTTTATCATATCGCCACAGTTGGCCCAAAAGAATATGACACGTATCCATATACTCATACATCACAACATCCATGCATTTATGCTCTTATCATACCGCCACATATGTAAAATCCATGTATACTCTTATCTACACTAGTCTCATTCCTCTTTTTCAACTAAGGGAATATTTTTCCACTATTTGTCTAGATTCTTTGTTCTCACAACTGTCTTTGTTTATAATAAGGTTGCACATCTTCCCTTCACAGTGTAATGGGTATGGAAGACATTGTCTAAAGCTACCATTTGATCTCTCTTGTGCTCGATCTGAAGAATTCATTGAACTAAAAGCATCTCATCATCATCCGCGGGTAACTAGTACTTCTATCCAGTCACCTCCTCGAGTCTTCATTATATGCTTCCGTTATGTACTGCTTATTGAAATCACTTGTTTGATTGGGCACTTGGATGTAATGCACTCATATCCATGATGCTTAAAGTACTTTCTGGCTAGAAATGCCTTAAGTGGTTCTTTACCGATCAATCATTTTTTCTTTTATGTATGCTTTTTCTCACGGAAGACAGGTCTTGGCTCTTTATTCGACTTGCTTTTGCTGTCCAAACTAATGGTTGAACCCTATTTGAAGGGCAGTGTGGACATGATATTACCATGTTGCCTTACTTTCAGGGAATATCTGTGACATACAACATAGCTATAGTATCATTATGTTGTCAATGGACAATCTTAGTCATCTAAGTTATCAGAAATGGTGTTTTTTTAGTGCTCCATCTGCTCATATTTTAACAAAAAGTTGCTCAAACTCAATGGTGCATTCCTCTACTGACAAATCTTTTTGCTGCAAATGTTACAACAACACAATAACAAAGCCTTAATCTCACTACTTGGGGTCGGCTACATGAATCTTTTTTTATCTATTGTGTCCTATTTAGTGTCATATTTTCATTTAGTTCTAATAAATTAAGATCATTTTTTGTACAATATGCCCAAGTCTTCCTAGGTCTACCTCTGCCTTTCTCAACATAAGTCGAATCTAAAACATCTACTCTTCTAATCGAATCATCAGATGATCGACATTTAATGTGACCAAACCATCTAAGACGACTCTTTCTAATTTTGTCCGTCACTGGAGCTACAACAACCCTATCACAAATATATTCATTTCGCATTTTTCTCTAAGTGTAAAGCCACTCATCGTCCTTATCATTCTCATCTCGGCAACATTTAACTTAGTATTATGCTTCTCTTTTAAAGACTAACATTCAGCACCATAGAGCATTGCAGGTTTCACCACCATCTCATAAAATTTTCCTTTCTGTCTAAATGATACTTTTCTATCACACAAAAGGCCCGAAGGATTCCTCCACTTCAACCAACCAACTTGAATTCTGCTATTAACGTTCCCATCTATATCACCATCGCTTTGAACAAAAGACCCATGATATCTAAATCGTTCACACCTTTTAATAATTTGATCACCCAAAGTTACAATTCTGTAACTAGAGCTACTACTACTAAAATTACATTCCATGTATTCAGTTTTAGTTCTACTCAAATGAAGGTCTTTAGACTCCAATGTTGATCTCCATGATTCAAGTTTTTTTTTTGGGCTTTTTCTCTCGTCTTATCCACGAGAAGAATATCATCAACAAGAAGCATACACCAAGGTACATCCTCCTATGAATGTCTAGTAAGACCATCTATAACTAAAGCAAAAAGCTATGGGCTTAAAACCAATCCTTGATGTAATCCAACAGAAATAGGAAAATATTTAGTCAATCCTCCTTCAGTTCGAACACAAGTTTAATGACTTGAATATTTCAACACCTTTCTGAAGAACTCTTCAAAAGATATCTCTTGGAACCTTATCGTAAACTTTTTCTATATCAATAAAAATCAAATGTAGATCCTCATTATCTCTGAATTTCTCTAGTAAACCTCTCAATAAATGTATAGCTTCCATGGTAGACCTGCCTGGTGCCCGACATAAATCCAAATTTTGTTGCAAATGTTAGAGTTTAAAAAATGCATCATGTGTGCAGTGTGGTGGAAGCTTCTTGCACTGCATCTCATTTTTCGTCTTGGATCATTCCTTACTCTTTTTTCTTCCTTGGAGCTGACATTGGCGCTTCATATTCTCTCATTACAAGGAAATACTCTTCATTAGCTTAATGACAACTATCTTTACCATTATGTATCTTTACCATTATGTCAGGTGGAATATTCTTGTACTTAAAAAACTATTCCACTTTCCAGAGCCACTAAATGAACTCATTCGCTTGTTCAACATTCACTCCAAATCACCCTCTTTCCTCCTATACTTAATTTTAAGTCCACATGGCATTATTTCTTCATCACTTCATGCTTTTTAGTAAAACTTGTACTCATCATCTCCTCAATCCGAGTGGCCATTGTTGTTGTTATGGGTGATTTACTCATATTGTGTCGTTTTGAAAACAGATAGCTTCTATTGTAATTGGAGGATTTTCCACTAAATTTTTGATTTGGCATATCATGATGGCTCAAAGGTGAGTCCATAAGCACAGGTGGACCTACTACCAGAGTTCAATGCAAGAGAGTTACAACAACACCAAGAGGTCTAATTACAAGAAAAGCCAAAATGCATGCATGAAGAATTGTGTCACTTTTATGTGTATGTATTATGTGAAGTCTGTTGAGTTATATTATGCTGTATTTATGCATATAATTTTATATTTAATTGATTTGGTTTATGTGTGCTTTGTAGTACCTTTACATGAACTTGAGTGCACTTAAGTGTAGAGTGAACTGAGGGCCGACCGCATGATTATAGCGTAGTTATGGTTGGCCTAATGTGAAGGGGGTGGTATTTATATGTGAATTAGGTAGTTTCTAAGTAGTTCCAAGCGTTTTTCCCTCTCTTTTTGTGTGTTTGAATATAATTAGTTGTTGTAGAGTTTATTTAAAGCATGATAGAATGAAAAAAGTGACTTTTTGGTGTGAAATCTTTTGAAACTTGAGTAGAGAACTCGAATTAGGGAGTGGCTTAGTGGCTTCTTTCAAAAGTGTGGTTTGGTGAGCATTCTCTCTCACTGAACTTAGCTTAGTTTAGTTATGCATTTTACTTCCTCAGTATAAATTTTTCTGTGATTTCTCTTTGGTTGACTGCTTATTTGTAAGGCATATTGTCATTTTAATAACTCTACAAGGATTGGCCAGGATTAGTCCTAACCCAACCTAGTTATGATTTTGGCTAAATTTGATTGATCTAACTCCATTTCTAAATTTAAAAAAATTCCAGAATTGATACACATTTTTTGTAAATTAATTCTTATAAATATTTTACCTCTTAAATTATGTTTTTTATTTAGCATCAAAACCCAAATGCAAAAACTTAGTATTTTTTTGTTCTGTTTTTTGTTTCTGCCAAATTAGTTTGAAGTTATGTAAACAAAATAAAAAAAAATTCCTTAAATCATAAAAATTTTTAAAAATAAACATTGATAAGTCTAGTATCATTTACAAGTAGAATTTTGAAAATCTCCCATGCATTTTAAATTTTGGAGAAAAATTCCCAAACTTAGTCAGTTCTGTCTAGTTCTGTCTAGAACTGACCTAGTTGTCATATTGACTCTAATTTCCCCTTAAACCTTCCAAATATACTCAAACTCTCCCGATATAATGACATAGCAAGTCGAGTCATTATATTTTTTTATTTTTAAGTAATTTCGTTATTGATTTTAACTACTTCCATTGGTCAAAAGGGTTTACATTTTCTTTTAAATGTAAACCTACGGTGCAGTCGCTACATAACAATTTACTTATAATGCTTAGGGTTTACATTTTCTTTTGAAAAGTTAATTATTATTTTTTGCTAAATTTTTTATTGGCTATTGTAATAATATTGTATTTTTTCTAAATCACTTGCATTAGAATATCATTAGTCAAGATATTATGTTTCTACAACTAGAATATGATTTTTCTATTTTATTATTTAATTTGATCATCTAGAAATGAATGTGAATGATTTGCATAGTTATACTTATTTACTACATATGCATGTTATAAAAGAGAGATATTGGATGATATTTAGAATGTAAATGAAATAATTTATAATATACTTGTATGTGCATTGTCACGACCCGAGATGTTGCTTAGAATTAACTAAGTCGGGAACAACGATCAAACAATATCAACATTTCATTTTTTTCTTTCCACAAAATGCTTTAGAAACTTCCAATATATAAGAGAGACACTAATCCACAGAGTGCAATAAAATCCAAAACAATAAATTATAATATCCTAAGATAACATTTCAAGCTAGTGCTAAACTTTGTATCAATATCTGAAAGAAATAATAAAGTGAAACAATCATTATAACAAATATACCTAGCACTAGTGGTCTTTCTCTGGTAAACAAAATCTCTACTATCAGACATATCAACTTAAATCTTTTCTTCTCCTGAAAGAAAATATTAACTTCGATTGTCAGTATAATTTAGTGACTAATTATAATCTAATGTGCATTAAAATTCTTATGTTATGCTACGTATAAATGATAAAAAAATGTAGTTTATTTCATTATAATTTTAAATTTATCCATTCCCATTTCACTTTAAAAATTTACTAATTTAACCTCTTTAAAATCATCACAAGATTACTGTTATACCTGAGATTATTCTAAAAAATGCACTTGAAACCACCCTAAAAAATGTCCAAAAGCACCTTCAAAATTATACCTAAAGGTATCCTCAAATTGTATCTAAATGTACACCTTTATCATTTTCTTTAACTTGCACGGGTACATTGCATTCCTTGTCAGTATCATCTGGGGGTAATCCTGCACGACTTAAATATTTACTTATCATTTCATATCTTTTAAATTATCCCCTTTTAATGACATTAAATATTCATTTTTCTTTTACCATTTATTTCCTTTAATTTTCAAGATACAACATGCATAAAATAGTTGTTTTAAGCATTAAAAAAATTCTTTATTTAATACACTTTAAATTTAATACATATAAGAAAATAACTACTTAATAAAATTTGTGTTTGTTGGTTGGTTGAAGTGGAAGAATTCATCGTGCCTATTGTGTGATAGAGAAGTACTGCTTAGATTAAAAGGAAAATTCTATAAAATGGTGGTGCGACCTACAATGCTCTATGGTGCAGAATGTTGGCCTTTAAAAGAGAAGCATAAAACAAAGTTAAGTGTTGTCGAGATGAGAATGCTTAGGTGGGTGAATGGCTTGACTCCTAGAGACAAAATACGAAATGAATATATTCGTGATAGAGTTGGTGTAGCTCTAGTGGTGGATAAAATTAGAGAGAGTTGTCTTAGATGGTATGGTCACATTAAACGTCGACCATCTGATGATCCGGTTAGGAGAGTAGATGTTTTAGATTTGATTAGTCACATTAAACGTCGACCATCTGATGATCCGATTAGGAGAGTAGATGTTTTAGATTTGACTTTGTTAATAAAGGCAGAGGTAGTCCTAGAATAACTTAATATTGCATAAAAAATAATTTTAATTTATTAGAATTAAATGAAAATATGCACTAAATAAGAAGCAATGGTGAAAAAGGATTCATGTAGCTGACCCACTTAGTGGGATAAAGGCTTGTTGTTGTTATTGTTGTAAGAAAATAATTACTCACCTTGGCTATTAAATTACTTATTAAAATGTTCAACATTTCACTTCACTGCTTAGCACCTAAACCAATTGAATGGGTATATAATTGAAAGAATTACATTCTAAAGAAAGTCTTATTTATATATAAAAAAATTATTAAAATACTAACCACTTTTAACTTTAAGATTTTTTGTCTTCCTTGAATCCCAAAGATTTTTTGGCTTTCTTCCTCACTCTCTAACAATAGTAATACTTAATAACATTATTTTATTTGATTATATTATTAATTTCAATAACAACAAAAGACTTAATTTTTACCTTATAGNAACTTGCTTTTGCTGTATAAACTAATGGTTGAACCCTATTTGAAGGGCGGTGTGGACATGATATTACCATGTTGTCTCACTTTCAGGGAATATCTGTGACATCCAAAATAGCTATAGTATCATTATGTTGTCAATGGACAATCATAGTCATCTAAGTTATCAGACTATGGTGTTTTTTTAGTGCTCCATTCGCTCATATTTTAACAAAAAGTTGCTCAAACTCAATGGTGCATTCCTCTACTGACAAATCTTTTTGCTGCAAATGTTACAACAACAACAACAACAACAACAAAGCCTTTATCCCACTACTTGGGGTCGGCTACATGAATCTTTTTTTATCTATTGTGTCCTATTTAGTGTCATATTTTCATTTAGTTCTAATAAATTAAGATCATTTTTTGTACAATACGCCCAAGTCTTCCTAGGTCTACCTCGGCCTTTCTTAACTTAAGTCGAATCTAAAACATCTACTCTCCTAATCGGATCATTAGATCATCGACATTTAATGTGACCAAACCATCTAAGACGACTCTTTCTAATTTTGTCCGTCACTGGAGCTACAACAACCCTATCACAGATATATTCATTTCTCATTTTTTCTCTAAGTGTAAAGCCACTCATCCACCTAATCATTCTCATCTCGGCAACATTTAACTTAGTATTATGCTTCTCTTTTAAAGACTAACATTCAACACCATAGAGCATTGCAGGTTTCACCACCATCTCATAAAATTTTCCTTTCTGTCTAAACAGTACTTTTCTATCACACAAAAGGCCCGAAGGATTCCTCCATTTCAACCAACCAACTTGAATTCTACTATTAACATTCCCATCTATATGACCACCGCTTTGAACAAAAGACCCATGATATCTAAATCGTTCACACATTTTAATAATTTGATCACCCAAAGTTACACTTCTGTAACTAGAGCTACAACTACTAAAATTACATTCCATGTATTCAGTTTTAGTTCTACTCAAATGAAGGTCTTTAGACTCTCCAATTTTGATCTCCATGATTCAAGTTTTTTTTGGGCTTTTTTTCTCGTCTTATCCACGAGAAGAATATCATCAGCAAGGAGCATACACCAAGGTACATCCTCCTATAAATGTCTAGTAAGTCCATTTATAACTAAGCAAAAAGATATGGGCTTAAAGCCAATCCTTGATGTAATCCAACAGAAATAGGAAAATATTTAGTCAATCCTCCTTCAGTTGGAACACAAGTAACAACTCTAGTATACACATTCTTAATGACTTGAATATTTCAACACCTTTTTGAAGAACTCTTCAAAGGATATCTCTTGGAACCTTATTGTAAACTTTTTCTATATCAATAAAAATCAAATGTAGATCCTCATTATCTCTGAATTTCTCCATTAAACCTCTCAATAAATGTATAGCTTCCATGGTAGACCCGCCCGGTGCCCGGCATAAATCCAAATTTTGCTGCAAATGTTAGAGTTTAAAAAATACATCATGTGTGCAGTGTGGTGGAAGCTTCTTGCACTGCATCTCATTTTTCGTCTTGGATCATTCCTTACTCTTTCTTCTTCCTTGGAGCTGACATTGGCGCTTTATATTCTCTCACTACAAGGAAACACTCTTCATTAGCTTAATGACAACTATCTTTACCGTTAAGTCAGGTGGAATATTCTTGTACTTAAAAAATTATTCCACTTTCCAGAGCCACTAAATGAACTCATTCGCTAGTTCAACATTCACTCCAAATCACCCTCTTTCCTCCTATACTTAATTTTAAATCCACATGACATTATTTCTTCATCACTTCATGCTTTTTAGTAAAACGTGTTCTCATCATCTCCTCAATCTGAGTGGCCATTATTGTTGTTATGGGTGATTTACTCATATTGTGTCCTTTCAAAATCAGATAGCTCCTATTGTAATTGGAGGATTTTCCACTAAATTTCTGATGTGTCATATCATGATGGCTCAAAGGTGAGTCCATAAGCACAGGTGGACCTACTACCAGAGCTCAATCCAAGAGAGTTACTACAACACCAAGAGGTCTAATTACAAGAAAAGCCAAAATGAATGCATGAAGAATTGTGTCACTTTTACGTGTATGTATTATGTGAAGTCTGTTGAGTTATATTATGCTGTATTTATGCATATAATTTTATATTTAATTGATTTGGTTTATGTGTGCTTTGTAGTACCTTTACATGAACTTGAGTGCACTTAAGTGTAGAGTGAACTGAGGGCCGACCGCATGATTATAGCGTAGTTATGGTTGGCCTAATGTGAAGGGGGTGGTATTTATATGTGAATTAGGTAGTTTCTAAGTAGTTCCAAGCGTTTTTCCCTCTCTTTTTGTGTGTTTGAATATAATTAGTTGTTGTAGAGTTTATTTAAAGCATGATAGAATGAAAAAAGTGACTTTTTGGTGTGAAATCTTTTGAAACTTGAGTAGAGAACTCAAATTAGGGAGTGGCTTGGTGGCTTCTTCCAAAAGTGTGATTTGGTGAGCATTCTCTCTCACTGAACTTAGCTTAGTTTAGTTATGTATTTTACTTCCTCAGTATAAATTTTTCTGTGATTTCTCTTTGGTTGACTGTTTGTGTTTGTAAGTCATATTGTCATTTTAATTAACTCTACAAGGATTGGCCAGGATTAGTCCTAACCCAACCTAGTTATGATTTTGGCTAAATTTGATTGATCTAACTCCATTTCTAAATTTTAAAAAATTCCAGAATTGATACACATTCTTTGTAAATTAATTCTTATAAATATTTTATCTCTTAAATTATGTTTTTTATTTAGCATCAAAACCCAAAAGCAAAAACTTAGTATTTTTTTGTTATGTTTTTTGTTTCTGTCAAATTAGTTTGAAGTTCTGTAAACAAAATAAAAAAAATTCCTTAAATCATAAAAATTTTTAGAAAGAAACATTGATAAGTCTAGTATCATTTACAAGTAGAATTTTGAAAATCTCCCATGCATTTTAAATTCTGGAGAAAAATTCCCAAACTCAGTCAGTTCTGTCTAGAACTGACCTAGTTGTCATATTGACTCTAATTTCCCCTTAAACCTTCCAAATATACTCAAACTCTCCCGATATAATGACATAGCAAGTCGAGTCATTATATTTTTTTATTTTTAAGTAATTTCGTTATTGATTTTAACTACTTTCATTGGTAAAAAGGGTTTACATTTTCTTTTAAATGTAAACCTACGGTGCAGTCGCTACATAACAATTTACTTATAATGCTTAGGGTTTACATTTTCTTTTGAAAAGTTAATTATTATTTTTTGCTAATATTTTATTGGCTATTGTAATAATATTGTATTTTTTCTAAATCACTTGCATTAGAATATCATTAGTCAAGATATTATGTTTCTACAACTAGAATATGATTTTTCTATTTTATTATTTAATTTGATCATCTAGAAATGAATGTGAATGATTTGCATAGTTATACTTATTTACTACATATGCATGTTATAAAAGAGAGATATTGGATGATATTTAGAATGTAAATGAAATAATTTATAATATACTTGTATGTGCATTGTCACGACCTGAGCCGTTGCTTAGAATTAACTGAGGCGGGAACAACGGTCAAACAATATCAACATTTCATTTTTTTCTTTCCACAAAATGCTTTAGAAACTTCCAATATATAAGAGAGAAACTAATTCACAAAGTGCAATAAAATCCAAAACAACAAATTATAATATCCTAAGATAACATTTCAAGCCAGTGCTAAACATTGTATCAATATCTGAAAGAAATAATAAAGTGAAACAATCATTATAACAAATATACCTAGCACTATACCTAGCACTAGTGGTCTTTCTCTGGTAAACAAAATCTCTACTATCAGATATATCAACTTAAATCTTCTCTTCTCCTGAAAGAAAATATTAACTTCGATTGTCAGTATAATTTAGTGACTAATTATATTCTAATGTGCATTAAAATTTTTATGTTATGCTACGCATAAGTGATAAAAAAAAAGTAGTTTATTTCATTAAAATTTTAAATTTATCCATTCCCATTTCACTTTAAAAGTTTACTAATTTAACCTCTTTAATAATCATCACAAGATTGCTGTTATACCTGAGGTTATCCTCAAAAATGCACTTGAAACCACCCTAAAAAATGTCCGAAAACACCTTCAAAATTATACCTAAAGGTATCCTCAAATTGTATCTAAATGTACACCTTTATCATTTTCTTTAACTTGCACGGGTACATTGCATTCCTTGTCAGTATCATCTGGGGGTAATCCTGCACGACTTAAATATTTACTTATCATTTCATATCTTTTAAATTATCCCCTTTTAATGACATTAAATATTCATTTTTTTCTTTAACCATTTATTTCCTTTAATTTTCAAGATACAGCATGCATAAAATAATTATTTAAAGCATTAAAAAAATTCTTCATTTAATACACTTTAAATTTAATATATATAAGAAAATAATTACTCAATAAAATTTGTGTTGGTTGGTTGGTTGAAGTGGAAGAATTCATCGTGCCTATTGTGTGTTAGATAAGTACTGCTTAGATTGAAAGGAAAATTCTATAAAATGGTGGTGAGACCTACAATGCTCTATGGTGCAGAATGTTGGCCTTTAAAAGAGAAGCATAAAACAAAGTTAAGTGTTGTCGAGATGAGAATGCTTAGGTGGATGAATGGCTTGACACCTAGAGACAAAATACAAAATGAATATATTCGTGATAGAGTTGGTGTAACTCCAGTGGTGGATAAAATTAAAGAGAGTTGTCTTAGATGGTATGGTCACATTAAACGTCGACCATCTGATGATCCGGTTAGGAGAGTAGATGTTTTAGATTTGATTAGTCACATTAAACGTCGACCATCTGATGATCCGATTAGGAGAGTAGATGTTTTAGATTTGACTTTGTTAATAAAGGCAGAGGTAGTCCTAGAATAACTTAATATTGTATAAAAAATAATCTTAATTTATTAGAATTAAATGAAAATATGACACTAAATAAGAAGCAATGGTGAAAAATGATTCATGTAGTCGACCCACTTAGTAGGATAAAGACTTGTTGTTGTTATTGTTGTAAGAAAATAATTACTCACCTTTGCTATTAAATTACTTATGAAAATGTTCAACATTTCACTTCACTGCCTAGCACCTAAACCGATTAAATGGGTATATAATTGAAAGAATTACATCCTAAAGAAAGTCTTATTTATATATAAAAAAATTATTAAAATGCTAACCACTTTTAACTTTAAGATTCTTTGTCTTCCTTGAATCCCAAAGATTTATTGGCTTTCTTCCTCACTCTCTAACAATAATAATAGTTAATAACATTATTTTATTTGATTATATTATTAATTTCTATAACAACAAAAGACTTAATTTTTACCTTATAGTTTTTGTGTTTGATCTCCTCTCTTGCTTGCTTCACAAACTTCTCCTCAATACATGTAGATCAAGCTAAATATTAACTGAGTCTGCTATCACTCTACTGACACCATCTGTAATATACTTTCTCAGTGAAGAAATATGCAAAACATTATGCACTCCTTGTCCTGCATATGTGTTGGTAAAGCCAATATGTAAGCCACCTTCTTGATCTTGTCCACAATCTTAAATGGACCGACATATCTGGGGCTTAATTTTCTTGCCTTCCCAAATTGTTGCACACCTTTCAATGGACTAACATTGATGAAAGCAAACTCTCCAACTTCAAACTCAGTAGTACTTTGTTTGACATCATAATATTTTCTCTGTTTATCCTGCACTGCCCTCAGCCTATCTTTGATCAGTCTAATCTTCTCAATAGCATCATCAACCAAATCAGCCTCAATGCTTTTTCTTTCAACTGTTTCAGCTCAGCATAGAAGTGGCATGCGCTTCCTTCCATACAAGGCTTCATATGGAGCCATCCCAATGCTAGCCTGATAACTGCTTATTATAAGCAAAGTCTACTAAAGGTTTATGTGATTTCCAACCTTCACCAAAGTTAAGAACACGTAAACTTAGTAAATTATCCAAGGTTTGAATAGTCCTCTTTGACTGATCATCTCTTGAGGGTGAAATGTTGTAGTGAAAGTCAATTGAGTGCCTAAAGCTTCTTGAACCTTCTTCCAAAATTTAGAAGTAAACCTGCCATCTTTGTCAGAGAAAATTGACTTCGTCAGTCCATGCAATCTTACAATTTGATCTATATATAATTTGACTAGCTTCTCAACTGGATTTGTCTGTCTAATAGGCAAGAAATTAGTAAATTTACTCAGTCTATCCACAATTACTCATATATCATCATGACCCTGACATGATCTCGACAAACCAATAATAAAATCCATTGCAATCTCCACCTATTTCCATTCTGTAATTTGTAAAGGCTGCATCCGACCTTCGGGATATTGATGCCCCGCCTTCACCAGCTAATATGAAGGATACCTAGCCACAAATTTTGCCAAACTCCTTTTCAACCCTGGCCATCAAAACGCTTCTTTGAGATCCTGATACATTTTATTGATCCCTGTGTGAATCGTATAGCCAAATAAATGTGCTTCTAGAATTTCATTCCTCAGCTCATCAACATCTGGAACATAAACCTTGCTTTTAAATCTCATACTCTAAACTGTCAGCCTTAATTTGCTCCAGAATTTTCTGCATACTGCTATCTCTGGCTAAATAATCTTCATTTATGCCCTTTAAAGTTGGTTGTACCGTCAACTGATATAGTTGAATTATGCTGTTATCACCATAAACAACTATGAATAATTTCAATCTCTCTAGATTTTTATTTAACTGCTCCTGCTGAGTAAATAAATAGTTCAAATTACTTTCAGCTTTTCTACTCAGTGCATCTGCCACCACATCAACCGTTCCTGGATAATACTGAATATTTAAATCATAATCATTAATAAATTCTAGCCATTCCTTCTGCCTCTAGTTAAACTCTTTTGGAGATGCATCTTTGTTTTATTTGTGACATGAAATGAATCCTATGATGCTTAAAGTGTACTAGTTGAAATTTTTAAGAGTAGTACATACCTGTGGTAATGCCAGGGGAGTCCTTAGCTTCATGCTGTGAAAATGAATATAGTCTGAGCTGAACATTCTGCTGAGTATGACTACATTTGGCATGGACCCTGAAAATTCAGCTGCCCTAGGTCTACCATAGCTCCTCTGAGGTTGTGCAACATTGCTTTTGGATTCTACTGGAGCTCTCTAACCCAATTCAGGGCAATTCTTCTTCCTATGTCCTGGCTAGTGACAACAAACGCATTTAATCGATCCAAACATACATTCATCCTTGTGAGACCATCTACATTTATCACATTTCTTCACTGTAAACTGGGTGTCAACGCTACTGGATATAACCTTCTTAGCACTTATACCAACTGACTGAAATGATTGCCTCTGAGAGCTTCGAGGAAACCTTGTTCCTTCTGAATTTCTTCTTTTCTGAATATCCCTCCTTGATTTCAAATGGAATCAATGAGTGTCTAATCACATTCGTGAGCCCAGATAAAAATTGATGACATTTCTCCTCTACATTAGGAATCAATTGGGGTGCATACCAAGAGAGCATGGTGAATTAAGCTTCATACTACATAATCGAGCGTTCACCCTATGCTAACCTGATAAACTTGTNCAATATGTAAGCCACCTTCTTGATCTTGTCCACAATCTCAAATGGACCGACATATCTGGGGCTTAATTTTCCTGCCTTCCCAAATTGTTGCACACCTTTCAATGGACTAACCTTGATGAAAGAAAACTCTCCAACTTCAAACTCAGTAGTACTTTGTTTGACATCATAGTATTTTCTCTGTTTATCCTGCACTGCCCTCAGCCTATGTTTGATCAGTCTAATCTTCTCAATAGCATCATCAACCAAATCAGCTTCAATGCTTTTTCTTTCAACTATTTCAGCTCAACATAGAAGTGGCATGCACTTCCTTCCATACAAGGCTTCATATGGAGCCATCCCAATGCTAGCCTGATAACTGTTTATTATAAGAAAACTCTACTAAAGGTTTATGTGATTTCCAACCTCCACTAAAGTTAAGAGCACATAACCTTAGTAGCTCTTCCAAGGTTTGAATAGTCCTCTTTTACTGACTATCTCTTGAGGGTGAAATGTTGTAGTGAAAGTCAATTGAGTGCCTAAAGCTTCTTGAACCTTCTTCCAAAATTTTGAAGTAAACCTGTCATCTTTGTCAGAGAAAATTGACTTTGTCAGTCCATGCAATCTTACCATTTGATCTATATATAGTTTGACTAGCTTCTCAACTGGATCTGTTTGTCTAATAGGCAAGAAATTAGTAGATTTACTCAGTCTATCCACAATTACTCATATATCATCATGACCCTGACATGATCTCAACAAACCAATAATAAAATCCATTGCAATCTCCACCTATTTCCATTCTGGAATTGGTAAAGGCTGCATCCGACCGTCGGGAAATTGATGCTCCGCCTTCACCAGCTAATATGAAGGATACCTAGCACAAATTTTGCCAAACTCCTTTTCAACTCTGGCCATCAAAATGCTTCTTTGAGATCCTGATACATTTTATTGCTCCCTGTGTGAATCGTATAGCCAAATAAATGTGCTTCTAGAATTTCATTCCTCGGCTCATCAACATTTGGAACATAAGCCTTGCTTTTAAATCTCATACTCTAAACTGTCAGCCTTAATCTGCTCCAGAACTTTCTGCATACTGCTATCTCTGGCTAAATAATCTTCAGTTCTGCCCTTTAAAGTTGGTTGTACCATCAACTGATATAGTTGAATTATGTTGTCATCACCATAAACAACTATGAATAATTTCAACCTCTCTAGATTTTTATTTAACTGCTCCTGCTGAGTAAATAAATAGTTCAAATTACTTTCAGCTTTTCTACTCAGTGCATCTGCCACCACATCAACCTTTCCTGGATGATACTGAATATTTAAATCATAATCATTAATAAATTATAGCCATTCCTTCTGCCTTTAGTTAAGCTCTTTTGGAGATGCATCTTTGTTTTATTTATGACATGAAATGAATCCTATGATGCTTAAAGTGTACTAGTTGAAATTTTTAAGAGTAGTACACACCTGTGGTAATGCCAGGGGAGTCTTTAGCTTCCTGTTGTGAAAATGTATATAGTCTGAGCTGAGCATTCTGCTGAATCTGACTACATTTGGCGTTGACCCTGAAAATTCAGCTGCCCTCGGTCTACCATAGCTTCTCTGAGGTGGTGCAACATTGCTTTTGGATTCTACTGGAGCTCTCTAACCCGATTCAGGGCAATTCTTATCCATATGTTCTGGCTAGTGACAACAAACACATTTAGTCAATCCAGACATACAGTCATCCTTGTGAGACCTTCTACATTTATCACATTTCTTCACTTTAAACTGGGTGTCAACGCTGCTGGATATAACCTTCTTATCACTTATACCAACCGACTGAAATGATTGCCTCGGAGAGCTTTGAGGAAACCTTGTTCCTTCTGAATTTCCTCTTTTCTGAATACCCCTCGATTTCAAGTGGAATCAATGAGTGTCTAATCACATCCGTGAGCCCAAATAAAAATTGATGACATTTCTCCTCTACATTAGGAATCAATTGGGGTGCATACAAAGAGAGCATGGTGAATTAAGCTTCATACTACATAATCGAGCGTTCACCCTATGCTAACCTGATAAACTTGTCCTACATCTATCTTCTGGCAAGCAGTGGTATGAACCAGTCTCTAAAGGCGCTCACGAATTTGCCCCATTGAATCATGTGATTGGTTCTACCACCAAATTTTTCATGCAACTGTCCACGCCACCATCTTCTCCCTTTAATGCAAATGTTGCTAGTGTAACCATCCTCTCTGAAGGACAAGACAATCCATCAAGGATCTTCTCCACTATTAGTAGCCAGTTTTCAACATATATCAGACCTTCAGAAAGAGATGTGGTCTCATATCCATAAATAATTTCAGGTACTTATCTATTTGACCTCTTCGACCGGAATTGACCCGAGTTTGAGAGTTCTTAATCAATTGCGTTATTGCAGTCATCATCTCAGTAAATGTATTAGTATTCACAATAATCTGTGGGGGTGCATCAACATCTACAATATCATCTCTAGCTTCCTCCCCCTAATTTTTCATATTTTTAAAATAACATTAGAAACAATTTAATTTTTCATTAATACCACTTATAAATTAATTTAATCATTCTAATGGCTCTTTTAGATCATATTCTAACATAAATGCTCCGATACCACTTTTGTCACAACTCGGCTTGGTTTTTAAAATTAACTAAGACAGGAAAACTGCACTTTTTGTTCCACAAAATATTTCAAAAACTTCATAGATATATATATACATATATAAGATCTACTAATCCATAAAGTACTATAAAATCTAAAGCATCCAGAAATAATAACATTTAAAGATTATATCTCAAGCAAATACTAAACAATATATCAATATATGAAAGAAACAGTAAATAGAAACTGTCATGATAACAAATATACTTAACAATAGAGATCTTTCTCTGGTAAACAAATTCTCGCCTATCAGACATATCAACTTAAATCTTTTCTTCTCCTAAAAAAAACTTTTCTTCTCCTAAAAAAAATCTCAACTTCAACTGTTAGTATAACTTAGTGAGTAATTATAATCTAATATGTATTAATTTTTTATGCTATGTTATGCATGAATAATCAAAAGAAAATTCAGTTTATTGCATTAAAACTTTAAATTTATCCATTCCCATTTTATTTTAAGTATTTATAAATTTAACCTTTTTAATAGTTATCACAAAATTGCCGTCATACCTGAAGGTATTCTAATAAATGTGTCGAAAGACACCCTAAAAAATGTGTCCGTAGACTCTTAAAATTGTACCCAAAGGTATTCTTAAATTGTATCCGAATGTACACCTATCGTAGACTCCTACCATTTTTCTTAACATGCACGAGTACATTGCATTCTCTGCCAGTACCATCTGAGAGTAATACTGCATGACTTAAAGATTTGCTTATCATTTCATTTTAATTATCTCTTTTTAAAGATACTAAATATTCATTTTCCCTTTTCTATTTATTTCCTTTAATTCTTAAGATATAACAACATAAAATAATTGTATAAAGCATTAAATAAATTCTTTATTTAATAAACTTTTAATTTAATATATATAAGAAAATAATTACTCACCTTTGCTATTAGAAGACTTTTGAAAAAGTTCAACCCTTCACTTCACTTCCTAGCACCTAAACCAATTAAATGGGTGTATAATTAAAAGAATTACATCCTAAAGAGAATCTTTTTTGAACATAGAAGAACTATTAAAATCCTAACCTCTTTTAACTTTAGGATTCTTTGTCTTTCTCAAATCCCAAAGATTTATTGACTTTCTTCCTCACTATTTAATAGTAATAAAATTTAATAACATTATTTTAAGTAATTATATTATTAATTTTAATAACAACAAAAGACTTAACTTTTACCTTATAGGTTTTGAGCTTGATCTCCTCCCTTTTTTGCTTGCTTCATAAACTACTCCTTCGAAGTTGAAATCTCTAATTATTTGAGTTATGATTTCCAAAGACTTTTTATTAATGTAATTTAATAAACATACTCTCACACTTCGGGTGTCTGACAATCTTTATTTTCCTTTTCACATGAAATTCGTGTCACTTCTCCCTGAAATTCAGAATTTAGATAACTCCGATTATGATTCAAATAACTTTCTATTAACACTTATTTTATTAAAATCATAATCACATACTCACATATAAAATACTATATTAATAAACTTAATTTACCTTCTTAAAGTGTTCAGTTTGCCCCTCGCTCAAGCTCCATGGTAGGGAGCTTTCCTTCTTCTCCCTCGCGTGGCTTGAAAGCCTTAATTGCACACACAGGCTTGTCGGCCGTTTTTTTTTAAAACTTCGTGATTTTAAAAAAAGTGAATGATTTTATGATTTTGAAAATAATTTAAATATAAATATAATCTTTTTGATTTTTTAAATGTAACATTTTAANTTCCCTCCTCCTTCAATCTCCATTCGATCCAGAACTACACACGACTCGTCTTCCTCTCGTGTGAACAATGCCTCCTTCCTCTACGCACATGCGAGCACAACCCTAATTAATCTTCTTCCCCATTGACTTCTCTCGTTGCAGAGTGTTCGACTCGCCTTCCTCCTCTGTTACACGAACATAGCGCTGAAGTGCTTCTCTTCTTCCTTAAGCTTCGGCCCGACCGGCCTGACTCAATTGCATAGGTACAATGCCTCTCGACCACTTTCCTCCTTTTTCCCTTCAATCTCTTCTTCTTCTTTCTTCCTCTCTTCTGTTGCTCTCGCTCTGTCCCTCTCTTGTTCGATGGTACTAATGAGGAGATGTGCAGAGGATAAATAATATGTTTCTACGGGATATGTCTCTCCAAACCAACTGCATCCTTTATTTATTTATTTATTATTATTTTTTTTTGTTATTGCTTGCATGCCTGACTATGATGGAGTCACCCTTTTATGGTACTAGCGGAGAAGCGCTAAGGTACTCGTGCATGTAAATAGAAAAATATATTGATATTAATGTAACTTAATTTACACAATTTTTAGACGGTGCACCACCTGTGAGGGATCCATATATATTAGAAAGATATTAATATGTAAACGATATAGAAAGACTTGTTGAGTTTGTCGAATTGCATTGAAAGATCATATTAGATTGTACAAACCTTCAAATGATTTAATTGATTTACATAAAATTTAATTGACATGAATATTGTTCATTTTTTATTGATTTATTATAGTTTAGGAATATGTGTATTCACTAGCTCTTTTTAGCTTACTGTTGTTTTAACTAATTTTTCATGTTTAATTTAATTAATTAAAAGATGAACAATAGTGGAGAAAATATGTATAGAAGACGCGGTCAACTTAAATAAGATAAATTTAATTAGCTTACTTCAATTTTTATTTTTGAATAATGGCTTTTTCATTATTAAAATGTTAGCCATAGAAATTTAATGTTTTTACCATCTGACTGTCTGTAGCCAGTTAATTGCAAGTCCCTAGCTGGGTTGTGGCATCCTTGTCCAGCATCTGATCCCACGGTGATGGGACTCGCANCCGGTTAATTGCAAGTCCCTAGCTGGGTTGTGGCATCCTTGTCCAGCATCTGATCCCACGGTGATGGGACTCGCACTGGCATCACCTATGCTTGTAGCAGTGGCAGTGACTTATTGAATTATTTGTTGCAGCATGCTTCTTGAAGATTTTTATGATCAGGTATCTCAGAAGTTAGTGGGAAATCTGGAGGTTTAGCAGCAGAAACGGTCATTTTGCTTGGTCTGTCTTTTGTTTTTGTTTATTGCTACGGTAATCAATGATAACCGACAAATCCAACATTTTGATTTATGAATAATTTGGGGTTNCTATGATCAGGTATCTCAGAAGTTAGTGGGAAATCTGGAGGTTTAGCAGTAGAAACGGTCATTTTACTTGGTCTGTCTTTTGTTTATTTCTACGGTAATCAATGATAACCGACAAATCCAACATTTTGATTTATGAATAATTTGGGGTTGGGGCTGCATTTCCTATTTGTTGGGATGGTGATATTATTAGTTACATTTTAGTAAAAAAAAATTAAAGATTTCATCTTTTCCTTAATTATTTATAGGGGTTTTGTCCTCATTTAGAAAATCTCCTGGTGGATAAAATGTAATTTAACCAAAAAATTATACATTTATGCTTAATCTGTTAGATAAAATTTAAAAACGATACATGTGGATTTATATGGATATAAGGCTGCAAATTTTGGACGAGCATTGTTAGCCAGACGAAATGCAAGGACAGATTAGTACCTTAGTTGTAAAGTTGCAATTGGGAGCTTGCTGTATCATTTTGTTTTGTGCTTATCCATGAATACNTGCTTTCAAGATTTCAAAATTTAGGTTTTCACAGTTGGATATAGGAAAATCAAATGGGAAAGATTCAAAATAGGAACAATTATTTAAGGAATCCAAAGGGAAGAAAAGTAGGGGATATCACAGATCTCAGGAGAAACTCCGGAGATGTCCCAACTATCCTAATATTTGGCTTTATGTCTTTGAAGTGATATAATTTGATATTTCAATCCTGCAAATTATTTAGGACTTAGGACTTATGTTTGCACAATATCGGACTGTGCAAATAGCCTAAAAAAATAGAAAGATTTACACCGTACCGCACGGTAACCTCAGAATCCTAAAGCGTTAGAATTTATAATTGTACAACAGAGTTGTACAAAAAGCCTAAGGAGTGATCGTATAGGTTGTTATTTAAACTAAAGAAAATGATTGGTGATGTGAATGTGTTTTGCGGCTGCAGATTCATTTTGAAGTTATCCCTTGCCGTGCTGCCAACGATGTCTGCTCCGAGCCTCTCGTATTAGCACCTCCTGGTTTAGTTTTAGTTTTGAACTTGCTTCTAACCACTAGGTTATCCTAAACTAAGGCATAGTGTATCAAAGTAACTAAGCATGCTGTGTGAAAGAAAATTAATAATGCACTGTATAGTAAAGAGAAAAGACAATATAACATGCTGAAAGAAGAACATAACGTGCTAGGGAAGCAGTATAACAGACTATGAAAACAATATAACATGCTTTTAAAATAAAATGCTGTAATGTAAATTAAACCTGCACACCTGAGAGGTTCATTGCTCCTTTAAATTTAGCTATTATATGCTGTGTAAAAGAGGGAAGTATGACCTGAAAAAGACTTAACAGAAACAGGTAAATTGCAGGGAAAAGATAAACAAATAAAATGAAATACCATACCACATATAAAGGACCGATAATAGGAAATTTATATGTGATATTGGAATGTCCCCAATTGCTAGGAGGATTTGAGTGTAAGACAAACTCAAATCCCGGAGCATTGAGTTTCAGTTTTGGTCAAGTTAATGTAAGAATTTTATTATTTAATTTAATTAAATCAGTCATGAGTCACAACCTAGTGCACCCTCGTGCCTAGTGTCCTGCTTATCTCTTAAACTGAGGTTAGATGTTTAGATTTCTTAGGGTCATTTGAAGATTAGGACGATAAACTATTTCTTAAGTTGTGCTTCTAAAATCTAGGGTGTCTGCACTTTAGGTTAAACTTGAAGTGTCCTAAGGTGTCTAATCTCAATTAAGTGTCTTTCCACTAACCCTCAAACATCTATAGATCCAGCTTAACTTGCTATCAGGCTCCTAAAACCCAGGGGTAAACTCATAGTTTTGGCAAAGAGTTGTGAGTTGTGCTTCAACCCTAGTTAAAGGAATTAGATTTTAAATTGATTTAAAGCTTAAGGGATCTAAGTGTAAGTTCATTAATCTCTCAATCGTTATCTAAATTCTTATTTCTTCCGATTCCAACTAGTCTAATTTGCAATTTATTTTTCCTTATGTAAAAGAAAAGGTGGCTTGTTCGCTACCCTATCTCCTCTTTAGATTGTATCATCCCAAAAATTCAAATTTCAATTTCAATTCTCTCATCTTCTCTTTCCCTCCTATTTTTCTTGAGATTATAAATTATTTTCTGAATTTAATTAAATCTGAAATTCCCATTTTTAACTTGACCGTAAAAAATAAAATAAAATAAAATAAACGAAAATGAGACCGATCCATTTTTAAAACCAAATTAAAATCAATAAAACTCATGAATGTTTCGGTCTAAAACATTTAAATTTATTAAAAGGAAAATGATCGGATCAATCCCGAGAAGGATATCCTTTCCAAGTGGTGCTTTTATGGATTTCCAAACCCAATTTGACTTCAATTTATATCAAACCCAAAATGAAACTTTAAAAACCTTCTTCATTTCATAAAATATAGGATAACGATCCATAAGGAACATCTTTCTATACCTCTAAAAATCATACCATTATCAAAGCCCTTCAACTTCAATTTTAATCAAAAGCTCACGGGTAAGGCAACAACCCAAAACCAAAAAAATCAAATCCAACTAAATGAATAGGAAGCTCATGGCTAAGACATCATCCCAAAACCAAGACTCAAATCCAACATATATTTCAACAAGGGGCAGCAAGAAAAGTGAGATATGAGCCCCCAAATATAATTTCTAGCATTTAAAAAAATGATATCCAACATGTATTTCAACAAGGGGTAGCAAGAGAAATGAGATATGAGCCCCCAAACATAACTCCTAGCATTTAAAAATGACATCCAGCATGTATTTCAACAAGGAGCAACAAGAGCAGTGAGATATGAGCCCCCAAACATAATTTCTAGCATTTAAAAATGATATCCAACATGTATTTCAACAAGGGGCAGCAAGAGAAATGAGATATGAGCCCCCAAACATAATTTCTAGCATTTAAAAATGATATCTAGCATGTATTTCAACAAGGAGCAGTAAGAGCAGTGAGATATGAGCCCCCAAACATAATTTCTAGCATTTAAAATGATATCCAGCATGTATTTCAACAAGAGGCAGCAAAATGAGCAAAACATATGCCCCAAATTTGATTTCCGGCACTTAAAATAAACTTCCAGCATATATTTCAACAAAGGGCAGCAAAAGGAGCAAAACATAAGCCCCAAATGTGATTTCCAGCACTTCAAATAAACTTCCAGCATATATTTCAACAAAGGGGCAGCAAAAGGAGCAAAACATAAGCCCAAAATAAACTTCCAGCATATATTTCAACAAAGGGGCAGCAAAAGGAGCAAAACATAAGCCCCAAATGTGATTTCCAGCACTTAACATAAACTTTCAACATATATTTCAACAAAGGGCAGCAAAAGGAGCAAAACATAAGCCCCAAATGTGATTTCCAGCACTTAACATAAACTTCCGGCATATATTTCAACAAAGGGTAGCAAAATGAGCAAAACATAAGCCCCAAATGCATCTTTCTCACTTCATAAAATAATTTTTAACATGCATTTCTTACTTTCTAACATTTCAAGCAATGAAAATAATAGAGACAGCCCTCTAACATGCTTTTCCATAGACATTTATAAAGGAATAAATATGCATTTCTACCTTATCCTAACCATACTTTCAAATGCTTCAATTAAAGAAAATAAAAAAAAATGATCCATATGTGTATATTTCATTTCTCACTACCCTAAATAAATATTCATGCAACATTTTTTTATTTCAAGATTTCCAACCGCATGTCTCGAGCAAGACAACAAAACAGAGGAGAGGAAGAAGAATACCTCTTTCAGCAGATCTGAAATAAAACTATAAGAATGACTAAAGAAAAGACCACTACAAATGCTCCACGTCACAAGCTTTCGAGATTTCTAGCTTAAAGAGGATTCCGGCAACACCCTTCTTCCTCAAGAGTTCTTTCTTTCTTCCTAAAAAATTTTTAACAACTCCTAAGCCACAGAAGATGAGAAAGAAATGTAAGTTAGAAAAGATTTTGGCAGCACCTTCCCCACTCTCCAAATTTCGGCCAACCCTAAAATCTTTCCCCAAATGGGATTTTATAAGCATTAGAGTAGGAGATCAGCCACCTACCAGCCACCCTGGTATGCAAATCGTGTGAGGGGAGAGGAGTAGAAAGATTTAAGGCAAGAGGAAATGCAGCCTAGGGCAGAGGAAGAGCCGGTCAGATGGAGTTTCACCATTGGGAAGCCGTTCGGTCGAGCAGAGATCGAGGAGGCCGCGTGCGCGAATGGACCGCGATCGTTGGAGAAGAAGATCGCCGCGTGGTGGATCTGTCGTGGAGCTAGGGCACGGGCGAGGAGAAATCGCGGGATCGAGCCGCTCGAACGAGGATATTAGATGTGCGGGTGGAGCCGTAAATAAGGTTTAGGGTTTAGAATTAAGATTATTAATAATATAAGTATGAAAATATTAATTATTTCAAAAAGTAAAATTTGATTTGTGCATTTTTATTAGTGTGGCACATCATCATAAAATAGATGTCAATTTTGGGTAATTCTGACGTTCCAGACGCGCTGGTGCAGTCCGTTTTGCCGTCGGAAGTCGTTTTGACGAATTCATCGATTTGCGTGTCAATTTTCTCGTGTCGAAAGTTAGCAATATGGGTGTCCTTTCCTACCAAAATTGGTATCTCGGACGCGTTGGCGCAGTCCAATTCGTCGTCGGAGGTCATCTGGAGAAGTTCGCATTTTCACCCGTCCTTTAGGCTTAATTGAAGTCCGATTTCATGTGACTCAGTGAATTTTGTGTATTTGATGTGTGTATGTGACGACAAAGAGTCGTGACGATGTCTTCCTAAGACTTGAAGTTCTATTTGGAACATTTCCCTTGAGTTTTCACAAAATAGCCCATAACCGCTTGTTCATAAGACGATGGTCTTGTGCCATAAATATTAGACATCAAAGAAAAATAGGAAATGACTGGAATTTTTAAAAGGGTGGGTCTCAATTCTAGTTTTTCTAGGATGGTCAGTAGGAATTTCTAGAGCTAGATCCTAGGATCCTAGAAAAAGAAAGGACCTAAAAAATGAGGTCAACAAGGCTCCCTCCTCCCTTCAATCTCCATTCGATCCAGAACTACACACGACTCTTCTTCCTCTCGTGTGAACAACGCCTCCTTCCTCTACGCACATGCGAGCACAACCCTAATTAATCTTCTTCCCCTTTGAATTTTCTTGTTGCATAGTGTTCGACTCGCCTTCCTCCTCTGTTACACGAACATAGCTTTTCTTCTTCCTTAAGCTTCGACCCGACCGGCCCGACTCAATTGCATATGTACAATGCCTCTCGACCACTTTCCTTCTCCTTTTTCCCTTCAATTTCTTCTTCTTCTTTCTTCCGCTCTTCTGTTGCTCTCGCTCTTTGTCCCTCTCTCGTTCGATGGTACTAATGAGGAGATGTGCAGGGGATAAACAATATGTTTCTACGAGGGGATATGTCTCCCCAAACCAACTGCATCCTTTATTTATTTATTTATTATTATTTTTTTCTGTTATTACATGCATGCCTAACTTTGATGGAGTCATCCTTTTATGGTACTAGCGGAGAAGCGCTAAGGTATTCGTGCATGTAAATAGAAAAATATATTGATATTAATGTAACTTAATTGACACAATTTTTAGACGGTGCACCACCTGTGATGGATCTATATATATTAGAAAGATATTAATATGTAAACGATATAGAAAGACATAGTGAATTTGTCGAATTGCATTGAAAGATCATATTAGATTCTACAAACTTTCAAATAATTTTATTGATTTACATAAAATTTAATTGACATCCATATTGTTCATTTTTTATTGAATTATTATAGTTTAGGAGTATTTGTATTCACTAGCTCTTTTTAGCTTACTGTTGTTTTAACTACTTTTTTCATGTTTAATTTAATTAATTAAAAGATGAACAATAGTGGAGAAAATATGTATAGAAGACGCGCTCAACTTAAATGAGATAAATTTAATTAGCTTACTTCAATTTATATTTTTGAATAATGGCTCTTTCATTATTAAAATGTTAGCTATAGAAATTTAATGTTTTTACCATCCGACTGTCTGTAGTCGTCTTGGTTAATCGCAAGTCTCTAGCTGGGTTGTGGCATCCCTGTCCAACATCTGATCCCACAGTGATGGGACTCGCACTGGCATCACCTATGCTTGTAGCAGTGGCAGTGACTTATTGAATTATTTGTTGCAGCATGCTTCTTGAAAATTTCTAAGATCAGGTATCTCAGAAGTTAGTGAGAAATCTGGAGGTTTAGCAGAAGAAACGGTCATTTTGCTTGGTCTGTCTTTTGTTTATTGCTACGGTAATCAATGATAACCGACAAATCCAACATTTTGATTTATGAATAATTTGGGGTTGGGGCCGCATTTCCTATTTGTTGGGATGGTATATTATTAGTTACATTTTAGTAAAAAAAAATTAAAGATTTCTTCTTTTCCTTAATTATTTATAGGGGTTTTGTCCTCATTTAGAAAATCTCCTGGTGGATAAAATGTGATTTAACCTAAAAATTATAGCGTTTATGCTTAATCTGTCAGATAAAATTTAAAAACGATACATGTGGATTTATATGGATATAAGGCTGCAAATTTTGGACGAGCATTGTTAGCCAGGCGGAATGCAAGGATAGGTTAGTACCTTAGTTGTAAAGTTGCAATTGGGAGCTTGCTGTATCATTTTGTTTTNGACTTTGGTTCAGTTGGCACAAATGTTGGTGATATTGGATTATGGGATGTCGGAAGAAGGGAGAGATTTGTCCAAAAGAATTTCAAGGTTTGGGAACTTGGGGCATGCTCGATGCCCCTTCAGGTTTGTTAAATTTTTATCAATATTTTGGCAGGAATGGTTGTCTGAAC
>JXCR01127168.1:76004-91147 GCA_002079205.1 Phalaenopsis hybrid cultivar
TATTATTACATGTGTTTAATATTTATTAGTAATCTCTAGTATTTATTATTATAATATATTCTAATTTTGGAGAATATTCTTCATAATTGTACTTTTGCTCTTTTCTTTTGTATTTATGTTGGCATATTTATTCTGGTATTTGATTCATTCAACTAAAGATAATAACTTTTAATAATTTATGTGATGGTGTCAGTGCTAGGGCTATAAGTTGATTTTCAGCTTTTCAATGGTGATGATCCCATCTCTGATATTTTTCCCACCACAGGATTTCATGATATTTCCGACGATCAAAGCCCATTGGAAATTATTTAAATAATCAAATGACTTTCAAATGGGCAAATGTCTGTTGCATTTTCATTTGTCGAAAACACTTATTCCGATGGAAATTTGGACGACATAAGTTATCGATAGTATTTTGATGGGTAACATTCCCGTCATACATAATTTCTTATGTGTCTTTCCCGTCGGTTAATGTTGAGCGAAGAACTGACACGTAACCATCGATTTTCTAACTGATTGGAGTTGCCTGATGATTTATAGCATATCAATAGCCAGTTGGAAGGGCTGCCGGTTAGACATCAGAAAGCTGTATATGAGAAAAGAAAAATAAGGAACCTCCTTTATTTAAATAGTATTTCCACACTTGTAAGTGTATCACAGAAACATATGAAATATACACACAATCAAATTTATATATTCACACAACTACTAAACTAGAACTATATGGATACAATCACAAATTGAAAACAAAAGCAATCGTAATGTATTTAATAATAAAAAAATGAAATAATCCGTACATAACCCAAAAATTATACGTAATAACAAAGAGTGAAATAAAAACTATCATAGTCCTCATTTTTCTTTTCTTTCTCATCTTCATCCTCATCCTCTCTCATCTATAGGCTGCTTCCCTCCCCGACGTGTCTCACGCCACACCGCATCTATTTTGCATCCATTGAAACAAGTTGAGTGACAACTCAGGTCTATATTTACAATGAACGTGACAACCTGCCTTCAAATTTCATCTTACTGGCTAAATGTAGAGCTATGCCCAACAAAGGGGCGATGTGCGTTGTACACATGTGCTTGTGATTCTAAGCCTTAAATTCTTCTTTTCTTTATAGTTCGACTGATCAATATCAGGGATTGAAACTCCTATGCCGTGACTCTAAGTCTCCTTTGCCGGTACTCTTAAAAAAATTATAAAAGATAAAGGCAGAATTAAATTAAAAAATAAGTATAATCCTATAATTATTACTCTATCCACTTATATGTGGTGATCTAGATTTTGTGTCAATCTATTGATGGTCCGACTGATGCTGATGGGTGCGAATATGTAATTCAGTGGCAGTGGGTTGTCGTCCAAATTTCAATGCTCATTAATATAAGAGAAAGGTAATTAAATAATTATCATCCACTAAGATTTAATACACAAAATAACTAATCATTCTTCTCTAGTACTCTGTATGTGGGAGAGCCTCTGCAATGTGTTTAGAAGCGCTCATGCCCCCTTAAGTTGAAGATTAGTTATGCTTTGCCTGCCAAGTCTTTTCGACATTGTCAGGAGTGACCCAAGCTCTGCCTAAATGGGTGTACATGTTCTCTCTGAGTCATTTAGGGCTTTTGACGACTCAAAAAGTTACGGTGAAGCAAGTCAACCGTATCACACGAGGATATACTTGTCAAGTAATAATGCGAATTCAGAGTATCGCATATCGATCACTTGAGAAAAGGGCTAAGAATATTCGAACTGTTAAATCTCTAGTTTACTAAACATCTAAACCTAGTTTAGTATGATCAAAAGCAAGATAATGAATTCCTACAATCCTATTCACAAATAGAAAAAGAAAAGCACAAACTGGAAAACAAAGAAATCAACAAGCAATTGAATTTTACAATTCTTCAAGAGAGATGAGCTTCGCATCTCAGTGATTCAGGTGTCGTGGTTTGTGGTTTTCCTACTTGTTCCTCTACGTGATAGTTGTCATTAGGAATAAAATGTTCTTCTTATACCTATGCCTAAGAATAAAAATCAGAAACTCACGAAGTTAAGTTTTTCTATCCCCATGACGTTTCTAAGGATTCTTGTGATCCCCATTCTAGGTTACAAAATCCTAATAGAACATTTCCATTATACTTGAATTTTGTGGTTAACATGTTTGTTCCTCTACTCGACGGGCATAAATCATAAATCACAAAAGATGTTAAGCTTGTGACCGACTAGATCAGGAGTAAATGAGATCCAAAGGTTAACACAGCTTTCGTATGAAAGCTCAGGAAAACTTCACAGGGCATCCAAAAAACACAAAAAAACACAAAACCACGAGCCTTATATCTCAGAAACGTGATAGAGAAATTTGCTCCGCTTGATTGAAAGAACGACATAAANTATATGCAACCTGGCAGCTTGAATTGGCAACACCAGCTATGCAAAAATCCAAGACCCAATCCAGATATAAAAACCCTTTTTGTGGATCATTCTTGTAGCCAACCAAATGGCGCACATTCTTCATCCCCAGCCAACAATCCATTGCTTGGATCCATGCCCAAAGCAGCAGGTGGTTTTCCTCCGCTAGGTGCACATGGGGTAAGTTGAATCAGTTAATTTCCTCCTATCCTTTGCTATACTACTATTCATTTTGCACAATCTGTTGGTTCATGTTTAGCCTTTTCAACCCACGCCGACATCAGTTCCTATGCCACTTGTTGGTTGGATGTCAAATGCACCTGCTGTAACTCATCCGGCAATTTCCAGCGGACCCATGGGACCAAACACTCCTAGCAATCCCGGTTAGTGATTTTATAAGATTGTGGTTTATTTGGTATAAGCTATCACCTCATGCCTCTACTAGAAGTGTTTTTGTGTTCTTGGTACATGCATAAATATTTTTTATTTCTCCTTTTGGATGATAGCTGCAATTTTGAAGCATCCTAGAACTCCATCCACCAATCAGGTTGTTGATTATGCTTCTGGAGATTCTGATCACATTTCAAAGAGGACTAGGCCTATTGGAATTCCTGATGAGGTTTGTTTGAGCGCTGTGGGGAGGATTTTTTATTTGGAAACTTACATATGCAGCACACAATTCTTATGTATTTACATATTTCACACCTAAACTTTATACACCAATAGCACTTTGGTACTTCAAACCTATGTATGAAAAGCTGCATTTCATTTTAAAAGTGATAATAATGCCATTTTTTATTTGATATTAAAGATTTGAGTGTTACGTATATAAATATGTAAGTTTAGGTGTGAGATATGTAAATACATAAGAATTATGTGCTGTGTATATAAATGCTCTTTTTTATTTCTTACTTCTTGTGGATCTAGTGCTTTTGATCTCTTCTTTTGAAAGTTACATGTGATTCTCTTGTCCTGGTTGATACATTTGTGCAGGTGAATTTGCCAGTAAACATGTTAGCAGTTTCTTATGCACTGAACCACAACCAGGCAATCTATGCTTCAGATGACTTACCTAAGACTGTAGCCCGAACACTAAATCAGGGTTCAACTCCCATGAGCATGGATTTCCATCCTATTCAACAAACTATTCTCCTTGGTATGTTTGATTAGTATTTGTGTTTTAATTGGCAATTATGATGCATCTTTGACTCTTAGCTCTACTTTGGTTCAGTTGGCACAAATGTTGGTGATATTGGATTATGGGATGTTGGAAGAAGGGAGAGATTTGTCCAAAAGAATTTCAAGGTTTGGGAACTTGGGGCATGCTCGATACCCCTTCAGGTTTGTTAAATTTTTATCAATATTTTGGCAGGAATGGTTGTCTGAACTTACTGAAATTTCCTTTTATATATTTAGACTGCTCTAGTTAAAGATCCAGATATGTCAGTTAACCGCATAATATGGAGTCCTGATGGGAGTCTATTTGGTGAGATCATGGAAGTGTTTAATAATATTTCAATACTCACATTTAAATGAAAGTTTTTTATTATCTTTTTTGCATGTTAAAATTTTATTTTCTTGTAGGTGTTGCTTACTCAAAACATATTGTACAAATATATTCCTATCATGGTGGTAATGATGTTAGGCAGAATTTAGAGGTATGAATGGTACAATTCGTATTCAGTATTTCCATTTCAATATTATTGATTTGCATTTTCTTGTCTCACTGTGTTTTTGATGCTCAAAAACTTGCAGATTGATGCCCATATTGGAGGCGTCAATGATATTGCATTTTCAACCCCCAAAAAGCAACTATGCATAGTAACTTGTGGAGATGATAAGTTGATTAAGGTGTCGATTTGACATTAGATGGTGCTTAGCTAAAAATGTCCAGTGCACAATTTGTGTTTTGAGATACAAGCTATAAATTTATCTTTTATTTTAGGTGTGGGATGCAACAACAGGGGCCAAGCAATATACTTTTGAAGGTCACGAAGCACCTGTATACTCTGTTTGTCCGCATCACAAGGAGTACATTCAGGTTAAAAAAAAATATTTATTAGGACCATACTCATATATGACTATTTGATTGAATTCACTAAATTGATTTTGAAAGAAATCTCAAAACATAACCTTATATGTTATTAATTATTGATTGAATTCACTAAATTGATTTTGAAAGACATCTCAAAACATAACCTTATATGTTATTAATTAAGTCATTGTGAAAAGTAATCCTTGACCAAAAGCTGATAATCTTTTACAATTTAACTCTATATTAATCCTAATTATGCAGTTCATCTTTTCTACGGCATTAGATGGAAAAATAAAAGCGTGGTTATATGATAATTTGGGATCCAGAGTAGATTATGATGCTCCAGGTCATTGGTGCACAACTATGGCTTATAGTGCTGATGGTTCAAGGTTAGTCACTGATGAATACAGACAGCGGCCATTCTTTTTTAACTAAAAGGATTGATTTTCTCTCTCGTAGACTTTTTTCTTGTGGGACAAGCAAAGAAGGAGAATCACACATAGCAGAGTGGAATGAAACTGAAGGGGCTGTCAAACGGACTTACCAAGGATTTCGTAAACATTCTTTGGGTGTTGTACAATTTGACACAACCAGGAATAGATTTCTAGCAGCTGGAGATGAATTCTTGATAAAATTCTGGGACATGGATAACACCAATCTCTTAACTACTACTGATGCTGATGGTTCTCTCCCAGTTAAGTTTAAACATTAGTTCTGCAATGTTAGTTATGATGAAATATTTTGAACATACTAATTATTTTTTTGAAGTCTAAGGTGTCATTTGGAATCACTTTTGTTTTCTATGTTCTATAATTTATTTTTATGTTGTTTTGTTTATGTTTACATTTGAAAACAAAACATCTTTGGCTATTTGATTAGATTATTGTTGCTTTTAAAAGTACTGAAAACACCTAAATATTGTTTTGAGTGTTTTCAAAATAAAAACACATAAAAAAGGTACTAAACAAACATCTTCTTAAAAAAGAAAAAAAAAAAAAAAACAAAAGACAAAATTGNCCATAATTTATCTAGATTGGAGAGAGCAGAAATTTGGTGGATGTAAAACCAAGATTAATTGATGAGTCAATGGAGAAATCAAAGATCTGGAAGCTCACAGAAATAAGTGATCCAGCTCACTGTAATTCATTGCAGCTAACGGATAACCTGAGAGCAATCAAGGTATGTTTTTCAGGACCTGGAATCTTGTTCCCTGTTTCTCTGGTCAAAATTGCAATACTAGACTTTGCGCATGTGTCATGTATCTTTTTTCTGCTATGGACCTAAAATAATATCTTTTTCTATAAGGCTTTTGTGCTGGTTCTTTTTGCCAGCCTAATTATTGCAAGTATGGTCTTAGAAATTCACAATGTGTATTCAGATGCTAAAACTATTTTGCATTTAAACGAAGAAATAAAAAAGCAAGAACATAAAGACGCCGTTATCCCTTGCACATTCCGTTAGGTCCTGGTAGGATGAATGAAGATTGGATATTTATTTTCATTCTTAACACTAATATATTGCTAATGGTGCTCTTTGAAAGGCTGTTCTACATGTCCGGTAATACTCTTAGGTCGTTCATTTTTGTTAATCTGATATTTCAATATTTTACAAATAAATTTTGTATCTATTATCCATTGAAATGGTTTTTTATATTCAGAAAAGACAGTTTTCCGTATTAAAAATTGCTTTTTGATTAACTTGATGCGTGCTGTCAGTAAAATAAAATAAAAAAATAATTTTTCCATTGGTTGCAATAGCGTTCCAATTACCTGGAATGGATTCAGTTTCCAAAAGAAATGGACTATTTTATGACAGCTTTGGGTATAATTTATTTGTTCATGATTTTGAACATTATTTCCAAGCTTCGACGCTATCTGATGTGGAGCTCATAGTCTATGGAGATTGGACAAGCCAAATTTCTATGATGTGTCCTTATTTTTATATGTTTGAATTTTCTTACGAGGTCTTACATTCATTTGTCTCGGCTTTTGTTTAATTTTGCTGTTTTATCAGTTCTCCTTTCGTCGTGGTGAAATATTTAATATTAAGCCTGCATGTACTGAACATATGATACAGTGTCATTAACATATAGTAGGTTTAATCTCACTGTACGATTAAAGTTAATGTAGCTAATGTGGATGGAATGAGGTCAATGAGGGCATTGAACTGACTGTATAACTTTGAACTTGTTTTGAAATTTATTTATTTTTTAAATGTTACAGTAAGCTCTAATGGAAGCTAAATAATGTTAAAATAAAAATCACAGTTCATCGCTCCAATAGTTAGTTTACAACTTAATCATACATATAATTTGTACTAATGTAGGAGTAGTAATTTTCATTAAGTGAATAAGCTAGTACAAGTGAGTTTAATTTTCAAACACAATCTTTATCATATTACGTTTAGCATATCAATAGCCCGTTGGAAGGGCTGCCGGTTAGACATTAGAAAGCTGTATATGAGAAAAGAAAAATAAGGGATCTCCTTTATTTTAAAGTATTTCCACACCTGTAAGTGTATCACAGAAATATATGAAATATACACACAATCAAATTTTTATATCTACACAATTACTAAACTAGAACTATATGTATACAATCACAAATTGAAAACAAAAGCAATCGTAATGCATTTAATAACAAAAAATGAGATAATCCATACATAACCCAAAAATTATACGTAAAAGGCTCATAACAAAAAGTGAAATAAAAACTATCCTAGTCCTCAGTTGTCTTCTCTTTCTCATCTTCATCCTCATCCTCTCTCCTCTATAGGCTGCTTCCCTCCCCGACGTGTCTCACGCCACACCGCATCTATTTTGCATCCATTGAAACAAGTTGAGTGACAACTCAGGTCTATATTTGCAATGAATGCGACAACCTGCCCGCAAATTTCATCTTACTGGCTAGATGTAGAGCTATGCCCAACAAAGGGGCGATGTGCGCCGTACACATGTGCTTGTGCTTCTAAGCCTTAAATTCTTCTTTTCTTTATAGTTCGACTGATCAATATCATGGATTGAAACTCCTAAATTAAAAAATGAGTATAATTTTATAATAATTACTCTATCACTTATATGTGGTGTTCTAGATTTTGTGTCAACCTATTGACGGTCCGACTGATGGGTACGAGTATGTAATTCAGTGGCAGTGGGTTGTCGTCCAAATTTCAATGCTCATTAAGATAAGAAAAATGTAATTAAATAATTATCATCCACTAAGATTTAATACACAAAATAACTTATCATTCTTCTCTAGTACTCTGTATGTGGGAGAGCCCCTGCAGTGTGTTTAGAGGTGCTCATGCCCCCATAAGTTGAAGATTAGTTATGCTTCGCCTGCCAACTCTTTTTGACATTGTCAGGAGTGACCCAAGCTCTGCCCAAATGGGTGCACATGTTCTCTCTGAGCCATTTAGGCTTTTGATGACTCAAAAAGTTACGGTGAAGCAAGTCAACCGTATCACACGAGGATACTTGTCAAGTAATAATGCGAATTCAGAGTATCGCATATCGATCCCTTGGGAAAAGGGCTAAGAATATTCCAACCGTTAAATCTCTAGTTTACTAAACATCTAAACCTAGTTTAGTATGATCAAAAGCAAGATAATGAATTCCTACAATCCTATTCACAAATAGAAAAAGAAAAGCACGATCTGGAAAACAAAGAAATCAACAAGCAATTAAATCTTACAATTCTACAAGAGAGACGAGCTTCGCATCTCAGTGATTCAGGTGTCGTGGTTTGTGATTTTTCTACTTTTTCCTCTACGTGATAGTTGTCATTAGGAATAAAATGTTCTTCTTATGCCTATGCCTAAGTTAGAAGTAAAATCAGAAACCCATGAAGTTAAGTTTTTCTATCCCCATGACGTTTCTCAGGATTCTTCTGTTCCCCATTCTAGGTTACAAAATCCTGATAGAACATTTCTATTATACCTGGATTTTGTGGTTAACATGTTCGTTCCTCTACGCGACGGGCATAAATCATAAATCATGAAAGATGTTAAGCTTGTGACTGACCAGATCAGGAGTATATGAGATCCAAATATTAACACAACTTTCATATAAAAGCTCAGGAAAACTTCATAGGGCATCCAAAAACACAAAAAACACAAAAACCACGAGCCTTTTATCTCAGAAACGTGATTGAGAAATTTGCTACGCTTGATTGAAAGAACGACATAAAACATGTCCATGAAAATCTATGTTACAAGCAAAACATGAAATTAAACACTTACAAAATAACTTGTTCTCTCGATGAAATTTTCTCTCATACAATCTTCTCTTGAAAACAGTAAGACAAACAAAAGAAAAGAGGAAGAAAGACAACCCTGAGGACCTCAACCTTAAGCAAGGAAGAAAGCCTTAAGAGAGAAGCTCTCTCTCTCACCAAGTCCCTTAGGACATCAACCTTAAGCGAGGAAGAAAGCTCTAAGAGAGAAGCTCTCTCTCTCACCAAGTCTCTCAATCTCTGCCTTCAGTTGACCTTGATGTTCCAAGTTCCCTTTCAAGCTTCCCTAAATCTGTTTTATAGCTCTGGTCTAGGATTAGCAAGAAATTTTTTCTCAAAAATGTTTTCCGCTTCGTTGGTATAGTTATGCCCAAACCTAGTGTGGTCATGCCATAGCTGTCGACCAGTCGATGTGGTCACGCCTGATTTGGACGTGGTGACGCCTGATCTGGGCGTGGTCATATCGCTGCTTTTGAAACAGCGGTTGTCATGCTCAATCCATTCATGGTCACACTAGTTTTGGTAGTCTCAACATTGATTTTTCGTTGTTCCGAAATACGCTCGATCTCTTATAATCTACACATCACCAATAAAAGCTTTTCACAAACATAAATCCATGATAACTAAGGTGAAACAACTAGTAAAAAATTAGGGTTTGATGCAATAAAAATTATGTCGAATTGACTCGTCAATGTTGACCCGCCTTCCATATCTTAGCAAACATATCGCGGAGACCCCCTCTAGACTCAAAGCTTCTCCTGACATGTGAAACATGCTCTAGTTATTGGGAGAACTCCTTCTGCTTGGAGGGAGATCATCTTTACCTCACGAAGACATCTGTATTAAGAAAAGAAGAATTAATTAGTGCACATAACAAAAGTTAAGATAATAGAAGAAATACATATATTAAACAAAAACACAATCAAATTTTGAAATGTAATATATTAAGTACTGCAACTGAAAATAAAAGTAACGACAGTAAATAAAAGTATAGTCAAAATGTAAATTGTAATCTACAAACTACCACTACGAAAAATAGAAATCTAAGTGAAAGATGAAATATTTAATAATGAAGAAATTAAATAATGTACACGTATTATTCTGCATCATCCGATGAGTGAATGAAATATGAAATTAGAATTTTTTCATCTAAACCATCACTAAAGTCATACTTTTTAAGATTATTTTCTTGTGTGTCATTAACATCCTCTAAATTATCTTTTCATAAATAATATTAACTAAAATAATGCTAAACTTCATCAAGATAGGTCTAAACTTCATCATAATTGAGATAAGATAAAGAATTGCTGTTCAAAGCTCTTGATCATTGAGATAATGTGATGTGCATATCTTTAATGTTTAACCTAAGTGGTGCAAAATATAAGTTGTAGATGAAGGTATCACACAATTGACTCATCGGTGCGTTCTTGTTTGTCAAAGTAGTAAGAACAGAAAGTTGAGTTTGTTATAATAAATATATCTCACATATTGAGCATTCTGGTAGACTTTCTTCACATCTCTCTTAAATTTATTCAAAAATCTATAATAAAATTTTTTCAAAAATCTATAATAAAATTTTTTGTTAACTCAATTTATCAATAATTTTTAATAAATTATCTAGTATATCTCAAATGGATACATTCAACAGTACTGTAGTGTACTACCAACTATAGTCTCATATGATAGATGTAGGAGCAGATGGTCTATCAAATCAAGAAAACTGAGTAAATATTCTCTTAGGCTTGCATAATATTATTATAATGTTTGCTTCTAATTGTAGTAATGTATCAATTTTTAAACGAGCTGCACATAATTTTTTAAATAATGAACTAATTTTAATCAATGAATTAAATAATTTACTTGACAAATAGTTAAATTCAGTTGGCATCAAACTTTGCAAGAAAATATGACAATCATGATTTATCATTCCAAATATCTTTCTCTACTATGAAGTTATCACAATAGCTCAAATTTGAAGCATAATTGCTCATAAATTTTATAATTGCACCCATTCTCAAAATTTTCATCCATGAACCAAAGTAAGACGATATTTAGCTTTAGGCTTAATAAGTTTACTAATAGTAGTCTTTGAATCTCTAACCATCTTCTTCTACAAAGCTCATTCAAGTCCATTCTGACATTCACGTTATACTTAGTTTTACCCTTAACATTCATCATAGTGTTGAAAATTATTTCAAAGAAAATTTTTTCTATATGCATGACATCAAGATTATGAATAATCAAATTAGTCTTCTAGTAAAACATATCCTAAGAAGTGGACGATTTTGTCTAATTATGATTAACAACAAAAACAGGGAGACGTGAAGGTAGCTTGAGGCAATCATCAATCTTTGGAAATATGGAACAATTCATCTCTAGTTAAAGTTTTGTGGCGGCTCTGAGTTCTCAACTCTGTTTTGTCTTAATACATTTCTATCTCCTAAAAGGGTGATCGGCATGTAAAACCATACGATGACAATCAAAATATAATTTTGTTCTTCTATGTTGAAGTAAAATGTGCAAGCTAATTTTCCCGTAGTGTTTCATCCTGGTAATATTTTATATGCGGGAAAATCACTTATTATCCACACTAAAGCCGTGTGACACTTCTTGAGGGAGAGGGAGCGGGCAATCGGGAATACGAAAGGGTACCTTCTTTCTATAAATAGACGCTGGACAGAGGAGAGATCGACTTACCTGGTGAGTTGGACGGCGCAAATGAAGGTATGAGACCAACAGACACAATTTAGTGCTTCCGCGTGCATCAATCAAAGCTGATGGCTATGTCGGCGATTAAAGACAAAGTTATCGAGCAGAGGAGACGAGATGCTTGATGAGGACGTTAAGGCTTAAGTAGTGGCTTCGAGCAGGCAAGGGCAACTACATGGGATGCTCGAGTGTAGCTGAGAGACAGGCCGGATCTCGCTAAGAAGGAATGTTAATATNAATTAATTAGAGCACATAACAATCAAATTATGAAGTGTAATATATTAACTACTACAATCGAAAATAAAAGTAATGATAGTAAATAAAAGTATAGTCAAAATGTAAAATGTAATCTACAATCTACCAGTACTAAAAATAGAAATCTAAGTGAAAGATGAAATATTTAATAATGAAAAAATTAAATAATGTACACGTATTATTCTGCAACATCCGATGAGTGACTGAAATATGAAATTAGAAAATTTTCATCTAAACCATCACTAAAGTCATACCTTTTAAGATTATTTTCTTGTGTGTCCTTAACATTCTCTAAATTACCTTTCATAAATAATATTAACTAAAATAGTACTAAACTTCATCAAGATAGGTCTAACTTCATCATAATTGAGAATAAGATAAAGAATTGCTGTTCGAAGCTCTTGATCATTGAGATAATGTGATGTGCATATCTTTAATGTTTAACCTAAGTGGTGCGAAATATAAGTTATAGATGATGGTATCACACAATTGACTCATCGGTGCGTTCTTGTTTGTCAAAGTAGTAAGAACAGAAAGTTGAGTTTGTTATAATAAATATATCACATATTGAGCATTCTGGTAGACTTTCTTCACATTTCTCTTAAATTTATTCAAAAATCTATAATAAAATTTTTTGTTAACTCAATTTATCAATAATTTTTAATAAATTATCTAGTATATCTCAGATGGATATATTCAACAGTCTTGTAGTGTACCACCAACTATAGTCTCGTATGATAGATGTAGGAGCAGATGGTCTATCAAATCAAGAAAACTATGTGTAAGTATTCTCTTAGGCTTGCATAATATTATTATATTGTTTGCTTCTAATGGTAGTAATGTATCAAATTTTAAACGAGCTGCACATAATTTTTTAAATAATGAACTGATTTTAATCAATGATTTAAATAATTCACTTGACAAATAGTTAAATTCAGTTGGCATCAAACTTTGCAAGAAAATATGACAATCATGATTTATCATTCCAAATATATTTTTCTACTATGAAGTTATCACAATAGCTCAAATTTGAAGCATAATTGCTCATAAATTTAATAATTGCACCCACTCTCAAAATTTTCATCCATGAACCAAAGTAAGACAATATTTAGCTTTAGGCTTAATAAGTTTACCAATAGCAGTCTTTTGAATCTCTAACTATCTTCTTCTACAAAGCTCATTCAAGTCCATTCTGACATTCACGTTATACTTAATTTTACCCTTAACATTCATCATAGTATTGAAAATTATTTCAAAGAAAATTTTTTCTATATGCTTGACATCAAGATTATGAATAATCAAATTAGTCTTCTAGTAAAACATATCCTAAGAAGTGGACGATTTTGTCTAATTATGATTAACAACAAAACAGGGAGACGTGATGGTCGCTTGAGGCGATCATCAATCTTTGGAAATATGGAACAATTCATCTCTAGTTAAACTTTTGTGGCGGCTCTGAGTTCTCAACTTTGTTTTGTCTTAATACATTTCTATCTCCTAAAAGGGTGATCGACATGTAAAACCATATGATGACAATCAAAATATAATTTTGTTCTTCCATGTTGAAGTAAAATGTGCAAGCTGATTTTCCCGTAGTGTTTCATCCTGGTAATATTTTATACGCCGAAAAATCACTTATTATCCACATTAAAGCCGTGTGACACTTCTTGAGGGAGAGGGAGCGAGCAATCGGGAATACGAAAGGGTACCTTCTTTCTATAAATGGACGTTGGACAGAGGAGAGATCGACTTACCTGGTGAGTTGGACGGCGCAAATGAAGGTATGAGACCAACAGACACAATTTAGAGCTTCCCGTGCATCAATCAAAGCTGATGGCTATGTCGGCGATTAAAGACAAAGTTATCGAGCAGAGGAGACGAGATGCTTGATGAGGACGTTAAGGCTTAAGTAGTGGCTTCGAGCAGGCAAGGGAAACTACATGGGATGCTCGAGTGTAGCTGAGAGACAGGCCGGATCTCGCTAAGAAGGAATATTAATATGATTTTTCTGTCTTGTGAAGCCTACCACTCTTGATTGAACCNCAACTACATGGGATGCTCGAGTGTAGCTGAGAGACAGGCCGGATCTCGCTAAGAAGGAATGTTAATATGATTTTTCTGTCTTGTGAAGCCTACCACTCTTGATTGAACCCTAGTGTGTTGGTTGAGGAAGAAAGAGTCGAGCGTCCTCTGTATGTAAAGGAGAAGAAGAAACATCATGCGCGGAGGAGGAAGACGGGTTCCATGTGTGTAGGGCTCTCGATCAAAGATATAAAGGTGAGTTTTAATAATTTTAATTCAATTTAATAAAAATTATATATATAATTATAAATAAGTTTATTGTTTGAATTTTAAATTTAAGTGCATTTGATTTTAAATTTAAGTGCATTTGATGCATGCTATCAAAGTTCCATTTTTGGATCAATGAATGGTTGACGATAGCAAGAAATGTTAGGGTTTTAATTCTAAAAGTAATTTTAAATGAATAGTATTTATTATAAGTAATAATGGCAACGACTAAACTTAAAGTTTAGGTATTTAAATTTTAATTAAATATGATTGATGATTAACAATTAAATTAGAACATAGTTAAGTTGATAAAAATTTAGTAACTTGAATAGTTTATACATTAAAGGTGTTAACTTAATGGAGGGGACAAAAACAGAAAACAAAGAAAATCATCCAAGAAGGAGTTGAGTACTCTTACTATTGGATTTATAGAGTATTCTTTTTTCTCAATCAAGTACGTATATAGTTATTGATATCTATAAATTCTTGTATTAGTTTATCCTGATTTATATGCTCTTCTTTTTATTGGTTATATTTATAATGTTAGGTCTTTTGTAGTAAAAATTATTACATGTTATTTAAAAATACATATATTATATTTTATGTCATAATATATGCATATGAATCATATTGATTATATACATATATATATATATATATATACATATATATATATATATACATATANTTTTTTAAATCTTACAATAAGCTCTAATGGAAGCTAAATAATGTTAAAATAACAATCACAGTTCATCGCTCCAATAATTAGTTTACAACTTAATCATACATATAATTTGTACTAATGTAGGAGTAGTAATTTTCATTAAGTGAATAAGCTAATACAAGTGAGTTTAATTTTCAAACACAATCTTTATGATATTACGCTTAAGTATTTAGATTACTCTCACTAGTTAATGGTTGTTTGGTTTGTTGAACAAGTAATGTAGTGTAAAATGAATGTAATACATAAGTAATATATTGTGTTTGGAATGCTTTGGAGTTGTTTGGTTGACGTTTATAATTTTTTGTTTGGTTTGAAGTATATTGCAAATTTTGTATTTCAAAAGTTATATGGTATTATTGGCTTGTGGCATTTGGTGGCGGCTATTGACCGTGGCCGCGGAGACTAGAAGGTAGGTGATGGCGGCAACCGACATGCATGTGGTGATGGGCAACAACGTCCTGTAGTAGGTGGCAACGATGACTGGTGGCTGGG
>JXCR01127168.1:98004-113878 GCA_002079205.1 Phalaenopsis hybrid cultivar
GCTTGAGGCAATCATCAATCTTTGGAAATATGGAACAATTCATCTCTAGTTAAACTTTTGTGGCGGCTCTGAGTTCTCAACTCTGTTTTGTCTTAATACATTTCTATCTCCTAAAAGGGTGATCGACATGTAAAACCATATGATGACAATCAAAATATAATTTTGTTCTTCCATGTTGAAGTAAAATGTGCAAGCTAATTTTCCCGTAGTGTTTCATCCTGGTAATATTTTATACGCCGGAAAATCACTTATTATCCACATTAAAGCCGTGTGACACTTCTTGAGGGAGAGGGAGCGGGCAATCGGGAATACGAAAGGGTACCTTCTTTCTATAAATGGACGTTGGACAGAGGAGAGATCGACTTACCTGGTGAGTTGGACGGCGCAAATGAAGGTATGAGACCAACAGACACAATTTAGAGCTTCCCGTGCATCAATCAAAGCTGATGGCTATGTCGGCGATTAAAGACAAAGTTATCGAGCAGAGGAGACGGGATGCTTGATGAGGACGTTAAGGCTTAAGTAGTGGCTTCGAGTAGGCAAGGGAAACTACATGGGATGCTTGAGTGTAGCTGAGAGACAAGCCGGATCTCGCTAAGAAGGAATATTAATATGATTTTTCTGTCTTGTGAAGCCTACCACTCTTGATTGAACCCTAGTGTGCTGGTGAAGGAAGAACGAGTCGAGTGTCCTCTATATGCAAAGGAGAAGAAGAAACATCATGCGCGGAGGAGGAAGGCGGGTTCCATGTGTGTAGGGCTCTTAATCAAAGATATAAAGGTGAGTTTTAATAATTTTAATACAATTATTTAATAAAAATTATATATATAATTATATATAAGTTTATTGTTTGAATTTTAAATTTAAGTGCATTNAGTGAAGGAAGAACGAGTCGAGCGTCCTCTGTATGCAAAGGAGAAGAAACATCATGCGCAGAGGAGGAAGACGGGTTCCATGTGTGTAGGGCTCTTAATCAAATATATAAAGGCGAGTTTTAATAATTTTAATTCAATTATTTAATAAAAATTATATATATAATTATATATAAGTTTATTGTTTGAATTTTAAATTTAAGTGCATTTGATTCATGCTATCAAAGTTCCATTTTTGGATCAATGAATGGTTGACGATAGCAAGAAATGTTAGGGTTTTAATACTAAAAGTAATTTTAAATGAATAGTATTTATTATAAGTAATAATTGCAATGACTAAACTTAAAGTTTAGGTATTTAAATCTTAATTAAATATGATTGATGATTAACAATTAAATTAGAACATAGTTAAGTAAGTTGATAAAAATTTAGTAACTTGAATATTTTATACATTAAAGGTGTTAACTTAATGGAGGGGACAAAAAAAGAAAACAAAGAAAATCATCTAATATGGAGTTGAGTACTCTTACTATTAGATTTATAGTAGTATTCTTTTTTCTCAATCAAGTACGTATATAGTTATTGATATCTATAAATTCTTGTATTAGTTTATCCTGATTTATATGCTCTTCTTTTTATTGGTTATATTTAAATGTTAGGTCTTTTGTAGTAAAAATTATAACATGTTATTTAAAGATACATATATTATATTTTATGTCATAATATATGCATATGAATCATATTGATTATATATATATATATATATATATATATATATATATATATATATATATATATATNACCCCTTTATGACACTGGTGGGGTAATAATACGGTACTCATACACATATATGAAAAAAAATATGTTGTTGAAGTATATTAATTGTTACAATTTTTAGACAGTGCTCTTGTGATGATTGTACATATATAAATGATACAGTATGTTATTGATGTAGTACACTACCTTATATATTATAAAATATTATTAGTGATCATATCCCTAAGATATCAAATATATTTTTACTGATTTATTTAGAGCTTAATTGACAATTATATTGTTTCTCTTTTGTGTAACTATAATCTAAGAGTGTCAGTATTCATTAGCTATGGTTTGCTCACTCTTGTTTTAAACTAACATTCAAGGTTTGGTTAAGTGTTTTAAGAGATAAGCTATAGAATAATAGACATTTATATAAGTCGCGAATAACTTGTAATGAGGTAAACTTAATTGTAATGTTTTAATTTAATTTTGATAGGGTTTTTTCATTAAATTAAATGGTAGTTATCTAAAATGTAATATAATTTTTTTTTTAATTTCCACCATCCAGCTGTCTTTATACGACTTGACTAATTCCAAGCTTCGGGCCGGGTCGTAATAAAAGTGGTATCAGAGCAAAGTTTTATGATTAATTAATATAATTTTGATGAAAGAGTTAATAGAATAATTAAAAAAATAATAAAGTATTTAAGTTAACTCAAAATAATAATTATATCTATTCAGGCATATAGAGACACTCTAAACTATAGGAAAATAATGAAGTACGACATACTATAAATATGAATACAAATGTTTTGACCTGAATGATGGTGATGATGACTCAGCTGATTCAGTTGTGCGGATCATAATCTATTACAAGCGATACAGTTGTTGTGGATAAGTACTTAAAGATATTCCAAGATTTTCGTTAAGAAAATTGATTTAGTTAAACTGGAGAATTGACTAATGTGAATCGAAAAGATATTATATAGTATGACCTGTTCGGATGAAAGAAGAGTGCTAATAGCCACATATGTGTTGGATGGAGAAGCTGAAACGTGACTGTGGGCGGGCAGCATCAGGATAGACTAGGGGACATACCCAGAATGATGGTAAGTTAGGAGGAATTTGTGGAGCTATTTAGAGAGTGATTTGTCCCTCTATCCACTCGAAGATAAATGCAAAACATTTCTCATATTGGTACAAAGAGAGAAGATAATCATACAATACAAAACAAAGTTTACTGCACATTTAAGGTATGCGCCTTAGTTGATTAGACACATTTAAGGTGTGCGCCTGAGTTGAAAAGTGCTACATATTTCTTTCTGGATTAAAACACTTGATTAGACAACCAGTGCATTTTGAAATTGATGAATACTAAGTAATAGTGGAACGAGGTAAAAGAGTGAAGATCGATTATTAGTTTACTCAGAAGTGTAAGGAGACACACAAGGAAAGAATATTGATGAAGGAGAAAATGTGGATTAAAGTGATCCAATGGGAAGAAGTCCAAGTTCAATTCATGTGGATTTAATACAAATTTGACTTACAACACTATTGATACCTGTGTCAAATGCAGAAGACAGCATAAAGATAAATGCTTGATTGGATCTAAGATATGCTACTGATGTCATCGACCTGGTCATATAACAACGTATTGTCTATTGGTTGGCCAGAAGAGTACTAAAGATCAGAAATCAGGCGGAGCTCCTTCACAGAAGATAGCAGACGACCAAAAAAGGATAGGGTCTATAGCTTTATCTCCTATCCAAGTTTAGCGAAGACATCTTGTTCGACCTCGAGTTTATTCCCTTACTTAAATTGAGCCTGAAGAACCTATTGTTGTTTATGGTGATAGGGTTTCATGAGTGGCATTTTCATATAGTAGGGTGTTTTTCGACCGAATTTTCTCACTTTAGTAACTGTCTTTTTTTAGATATGTTATTTTTTAGATTTTGTTATTGAGGGGAGTATAATTGAGTCGACTTGTATCAGGTCTTTACTTTACAGTGACTACTTCCCATCTTAGTGAATGACCCATAGTTTTCATCATGAAATTTATGGATAGTTCATGTTAACATGCTTAATGAGAGATGACTTGCAATATGTTTATGAATTTCAAGGACAAAATTTAAAGAAAATTGTGATGTCCCTTTTCATATCCTTGCAGGAACCAAAGGGAGGCAGAGGAAGTGAGCGCTCGGGAACAGAAAAGGTACCTTCGTTTTATAAAAAGACATGGGGCAGAGATGAGATCTAAACGCTTGAATTGCTCGGATGAAGGCATGAGACCGACAAACGCAAGCTATAGCTTCCTCATGCATCTATCGAAGCTTAGGGCGGTGATGATGATTGAAGACAACTTCGTTAAGCAGAGGAGACAAGGCACTCGATGAGGGCGTCGAAGCTTATGTATTGGCATTAAGCAGGCGAGGGCGAGGATGACTGAGTGAGAGGTTCGAGCATAGAAGATAGACAAATCGGATCGCTCAGAGGAAGGTCAAAGAAATTTTTCTATCATTTGAATCTTGCCGCTCTTGACCGAACCCTAGTGTGTGAGTGAAGGAAGAACGAGTCTAGCGTCTTCTATATGCGAAGGAGAAGCAACATCNCCGATAAGCATATAATATCATATGTTATACGTTAAGCATATGGGTGATATTGATTATATATATGTGTTCGTATGTGCATGTATAACTACGATGAAGTTCACTTTTTTATGGTACTAGCAGATGAACACTAAGTTATCCATGCACATAAATGTAAAATGATATTGATATTGAAGTACTTTAATTTGAACAATTTTTTACGGTACTTTTGTGACAATTGTACAGATTTAAATAGTATTAACATATTACTGACTTAATAAACCACCTTATATATTATTAAATATTGTGAATGATCATATTCATAAGATAGCAAATTTTTTTATTTCTGATTTATTAAAATCTTAATTAGCATATATATTATTTTCTCTTTCATCGTGCTACTGTAATCTAAGAGTGTGAGTATTCACTAGCTATGATTAGCTCACTATTGTTTTAAACTAATATTTCAGGTTTAATTAAGTGATTTAAAAGATAGGTGATAGAGGAGAACATTTATAAAAGACACAAACAATCTCGAACGAGTTAAATTTGTAACTCTTTCATTTGATTAAATGTTAGTTATAAAAATTGAATGATAGAGATTTTGTTATTTTGATTGCCCGACCATCTATACTGACAAGCCGCTTATAGAATAGTTATATATGATGACAGTTATTTCTCAAAGAATTTGTAGCTCATCTATCAGCGGCTACAAATATACATTAATTCTATTTTTGGGATATTGGGACTTGGAAAAATCAATGTCAGAAACATGAATAGAATGGTCATAGTGAAAAATTATATGAAGTAACAATCATAGACTAACATGAGTAGGATGAGGTGGTCTGAATGTACAATGCGAACCCTTCCGAATACAAGCCAAGCCTAATATTATGTGCCTCTGCTGCAAATTCATCGTTACTACGATAAAAATATTTACATGCTTCTCCCACTAAGGGATGACTCATTGAACTGATTTCAAATGCTCTATTATTATATCCTTTCATATGTGGAGCAATACACATAGAAATAAATAATTTTTGAAGACGTGAAATAAGTGACAAATAAAAAAAGCATTTTTATGAAACTTCCTCTTTATTTATTTATTCTTACTTTTGAATTTAGATGACTCAATTCTGCCTTGGGTTTCCATTGCATCAACCATATAAAATAGCATGCATTCGTTGACACAATAATCTACCTTCTCTTATTTTAAACCTAATTTGAAGGTCAGCTTTTTCATTCTGTATAAGTCCCGTGGCATTAAACTTATATTGTAGCTCAAAAACTATGACTTGATAGCTTATGAGGGACTTACATATATACAACTGCAGTCTCAATTATTTCTATATCTAACCCCAAGCTGCAGATTTGAACACAAATATGGCTATAAATAATCAAATTTCAATCCGTACACGGTCGGCTTGATATTAATCAACTAAAACGGAAATGACTTGTCTCAAATTGAGCAAATTTAATTCTGTTTTATCTTAAAAATCACAATGAAACACATGATTTCTTGAAAAATTTATAGACATACCACTCAATACTTTTATTTTTACAAATCTAAACACCTATATTCAATTTTTACATATATGCCGCCATACTTGTGAAATACATACCGCTCGATACTTACAAATTTACAAATTTGACAACTAGCACTATTTACCCGGGAAGAATGATGCTGGAGCTTGGGACCCATAGAACCGCGGAGCAAATGATGAAGAAGCATCTGCAGAATTACGGGAATGGGCATTTTGCATTCCCGTTCGCGTGATTTTGCGATCGATTTCGATTGCATTATTATCGTCATCCCGATGCATGATTTTGCGACCCAATCAAGTACTAGAGCGAGAATTGTAAGTTCCGGCGATTGTGGGCAGTTTGTTATGACCGAAATGCCGCCCATTTATCTATTTTTAGTGATTTTTTTGTTTCTAATTTCTTTCCCATTTTTTTATTTATAATTAGGTTTTTTTATGAGGGAACTATATATATCATATTCTTTCCTGTATTTTTGGTTTATGCTGAGCTATATCTATTTTCTTTTCGTAAGTGGTGTTTTTGTATCTTACTTAGGAATAAGTGGTAAAACCCCCTGCCACCTTTACCTCGCAAAACCTGTATTCGATTGCTGCGTCCATCTAGACAGTAGCCAAACCACTCTAATGTTCTTTCCCATAGCAGATTTTGTTGCTTATCTCCTTCCAAAAGCTGCTGTTCAGATTTTGTTGCTTATCGCCTAGACACACATGATTTTTTCTTTTCGTAAGTGGTGTTTGGATCTGTACCTGTAGTATGGTATTGTTCATTAGGAACTGCGGTGTTGGATAGAGGATAGGGTTGCACCTTCTTAGTAGTGATGGCAGGTGGCTGATCTTTAGCGATATCTGGCCTTAGATGAGAATGCAAGTGATAACAAATAGTAGAACTGTGGCCAAACATACTACAATGAGAGCAATAAGGAGGATGTGGCTCTAATTCAACCTTTTGCCAATACTCGTTTGAGTGGTTCCAATCCATAACTCATATGAAGCTGATTGAGTGATATCTCTCTCAACTAACACACAAGCCACAGAGGGTCTGGTGACTGCAAGCGTAGGCCTATTAATCTTGAGACTTACCGTAAGCAGTTGCTAAGGCGTAGAGAAATTCAAGTTGAACAGATATAATTTTAACCCACGGAAGCTTTATCCAAACAGGAATGATAAAGGGCTCTGCTTTTGGATCAAAATCAACAGTGCACTTCAGAATTTTCATAAAACGGCTGTCAATCTTGATAATTTTTTGAGGAAAAAATATGAGTGTAATCGACATCGTGAGATAGTTGAATACCTATATGCCGACCGTCAAGTAAGCCACAATTTTAACTGCCCAATAGCTTAATAGCGTCAAAATCTTTTCAAATGATCTCATGTTTTGGGTGACCATAAAAGAATTTCCCTACTAGAACAAAACGCCAAAAAGACGCGAGAATACTGATTTCAACCTCAGTGAGAATAAGAGCAGACTTCCCATTTTTTTTACCATGCTTTTTAATGGAAGTGTGATCACCACCACCTTTATTTTTTTAACCAAGCTATTTAAAGGAAGTGTGATCACCACCACCTTCAAGAGCCTCGTGAAAAGATTGTGGAATATTGCAGGACTTGTCAATACGAAAACCAGGCTCAAAATCTGAAAGAGTGGCACGAGTAGGAATAGGAAAGTTGCCAGCAAGTGCAGTGGCATAGGAGCGGATCCTCGAGGCCATCTCCAGAGCGACTAGGTGAGCTGCTAGAAAAAGGCGAGCAGACTTCCCATTTTTTTTACCAAGCTTTTTAATGGAAGTGTGATCATCACCACCTTTATATTTTTTACCAAGCTATTTAAAGGAAGTGTGATCACCACCACCTTCAAGAGCCTTGTGAAAAGATTGTGGAATATTGCAGGACTTGTCAATACGAAAATCAGGCTCAGAATCTGAAAGAGGGGCACGAGTAGGAATAGGAAAGTCACCAGCAAGTGCAGTGGCATAGGAGCGGATCCTCAAGGCCATCTCCAGAGCGACTAGGTGAGTTGCTAGAAAAAGGCGAGCAGACTTCAGGGAAACTCTTTGTTGGGTAGGACGATAGAGGCGTCGTCGAGTACGAGAGAGACGACGCGAGCCACGATGGCTAATGGGGAGCTGCGAGCGAGCGCTGTCTAGAAGTCTGCGAGGGTGTGAAAACGTCGTCGTGGGAGATGACGGAGAGAGAGAAATCAAAAAATTACCGCCGAAAATCACCATCGAGCGAAAGTCGCTGCCAACGCCTTCTTCAAGTCCACAATATATACATAGAGACACACACACACACACACACACACACACACACACACACATTATGTTCATTTGTATAATAATAATACTAATAATAATAATACTAATAATAATAATAGGTGGAATGCCAAAATAAAATATGAAAATTTATAATTAATGTAAAGTTAATAGGAAATTAAAATAATAAATTATTTTAAAGTTTTGTAATATGAAAGCTATACTTATGTTAGGTTTCCACTTTAGAAAAAGTCGACGTCATGAAAAATCTTATCGAATTAGGCATCATTTAGGTGAGTAATTTTACTTTTAAATTATGATAATAATCTTGTATTTCTTCTAAATCACTCGCATTAGAATGTCATTAATCAAGACATCTTATTATTGTAACTAGAATATGATTATTCTGTCGTATTATTCAATTTGATCATCTAGAAATGAATGTGAATAGCTTAAACTCCCACCTATCGAGATATTATCCCCTTTGGCCAAATAACCCTAAAATTTTGTCCCCTTGCAGTAAGTTCTAAAGTGATCATCCATACCAGGAGCGCATCAATACGAGCATGCTTAAATTTGCAGTTTCTGATAAAATTCTGACTTGTTACACCAAAATGTGCCTCGATGTTTAAGAGTTTATCTTTAACCGAGATAATGGTTTGCAAAAACTACATAAGGGGTTTTAAAATCTCCCCCATTTAAGTAATTGGCATCCTTATCTCGACCCGGGCCGGGGATTGAAATTAACGAAAACGGGAACACACGGTCGGATGTTGAGGGAACTTTATAACTTAGAAAAGTAAACCAAGTTTGTTGTTGCCCGTAGTTGTGCTGAAGTTGAGTTTCGCTTTGTCTTTGAGTATGTGTGAAGCCATTTGGTTATGCTTCATGTTCTGCGTGTTATGCATGTCGATCAACGTTTCTCTTGCAACTTTTTGTGATAATAAAGCCATCATTAGCATTGCTAATAATTTGGTACAACATGATCATATCAGACATGTTAGAGATTGACTGTCATTTTATAAGGGAGAAACTCGATTTTGGGGAGATTTGTTTTCTGTTTGTTCCATTCGCTAGTCAAATGATCGATATTCTTATACAAGATTTTCATCGCCATTTGTTTGATGATGTCATATCCAAGTTGTACATGATTGACATCTATGCTTGAGCTTGAGGGAGAGTGTTATAAGTTATAGTAGGATTTTATTTATTTATTTNATATGTTTTTTATGTAAGGGTTTTGATTCCAAAAGTATTTTTAAATTAATATTTAATGTGTTAATTGCAATGATTAAACTTAATATAAGCATTAACTGCAATGATTAAACTTAAATTTTAAGTATTCAAATCTTAATTAAATAATGTAATAAAATAAATATTGATAATTAACACTTAAATTAAACATAATTAACTAATGNAAGTATTGAAATCTTAATTAAATAATGTAATAAAATAAATATTGATAATTAACACTTAAATTAAACATAATTAACTAATGTGATAAAAATTTAGGTAACTTGAATATTTTATATATTATTGCTGTTAACTTGGATTAGATAAAAACTAAAAACAAAGAAAACCATCTAAGATTGAGGTGAGTACTCTNTAACTGCAATGATTAAACTTAAATTTTAAGTAGTTAAATCTTAATTAAATATTGTAATAAAATAAATATTGATAATTAACACTTAAATTAAACATAATTAACTAATGTGATTGAAAATTAGGTAACTTGAATATTTTATATTTTATTGCTGTTAACTTGGATTAGATAAAAACTAAAAACAAAGAAAACCATCTAAGATTGAGGTGAGTACTCTTACTCTTAGATTTATAGTGTATTTTGTTTTTTCTTAATCAATTGCATAAGTAGATATTGATATCTATAAATTCATGTAGTAGTTTATCCTGATTTATATACTCTTTTTTATTTATCATATTTAAATGTTAGGTCTTCCTGTAGTAAAAAATATAACATATTATTTACAGATAAACATATAATATCATATGTTATATGTTAAGCATATGGATGATATTAATTATATATATGTGTTCGTATGTGCATGTATAACTACGATGAAGTTCACTTTTTTATGGTAATAGCAGATGAACGCTAAGTTATCCATGCACATAAATGTAAACTGATATTGATATTGAAGTACTTTAATTTGAACAATTTTTGACGGTACTCTTGTGACAATTGTACAGATCTAAATAGTATTAACATATTAGTGATATAATAAACCACCTTATATATTATGAAATATCGTGAATGATCATATTCATAAGCTAGCAAATTTTTTTATTTCTGAATTATTAAAATCTTAATTAGCATATATGTTATTTTCTCTTTCATCGTGGTACTGTAATCTAAGAGTGTGAGTATTCACTGGCTATGATTAGCTCACTATTGTTTTAAACTAACATTTCAGGTTTAATTAAGTGATTTAAAAGATAGGTGATAGAGGAGAACATTTATAAAAGACAAACAATCTCGAACGAGTTAAATTTGTGGCTCTTTCATTTAATTAAATGTTAGTTATAAAAATTGAATGATAGAGATTCTGTTATTTTGATTGCCCGACCATCTATACCAGACTTTGTTAGTTTCAAGTCCCATGTCAGGTCATGACAAGCCACTTATAGAATAGTTATATATGATGACAGTTATTTCTCAAAGAATTTGTAGCTCAGCTATTAGCGGCTGCAAATATACATTAATTCTATCTTTGGGATATTGGGACTTGCAAAAATCAATGTCAGGAACATGAATAGAATGGTCATAGTGAAAAATTATATGAAGTAACAATCATAGACTAACATGAGTAGGATGAGGTGGTCTGAATGTACAATGCAAACCCTTCCGAATACAAGCCAAGCCTAATATTATGTGCCTCTGCTGCAAATTCATCGTTACTACGATAAAAATATTTACAAGCTTCTCCCACTAAGGGATGACTCATTGAACTGATTTCAAATGCTCTATTATTATATCCTTTCATATGTGGAGCAATACACATAGAAATAAATAATTTTTGAAGACGTGAAATAAGTGACAAATAAAAAAAGCATTTTTATGAAACTTCCTCTTTATTTATTTATTCTTACTTTTGAATTTAGATGACTCAATTCTGCCTTGGGTTTCCATTGCATCAACCATATAAAATAGCATGCATTCGTTGACACAATAATCTACCTTCTCTTATTTTAAACCTAATTTGAAGGTCAGCTTTTTCATTCTGTATAAGTCCCGTGGCATTAAACTTATATTGTAGCTCAAAAACTATGACTTGATAGCTTATGAGGGACTTACATATATACAACTGCAGTCTCAATTATTTCTATATCTAACCCCAAGCTGCAGATTTGAACACAAATATGGCTATAAATAATCAAATTTCAATCCGTACACGGTCGGCTTGATATTAATCAACTAAAACGGAAATGACTTGTCTCAAATTGAGCAAATTTAATTCTGTTTTATCTTAAAAATCACAATGAAACACATGATTTCTTGAAAAATTTATAGACATACCACTCAATACTTTTATTTTTACAAATCTAAACACCTATATTCAATTTTTACATATATGCCGCCATACTTGTGAAATACATACCGCTCGATACTTACAAATTTACAAATTTGACAACTAGCACTATTTACCCGGGAAGAATGATGCTGGAGCTTGGGACCCATAGAACCGCGGAGCAAATGATGAAGAAGCATCTGCAGAATTACGGGAATGGGCATTTTGCATTCCCGTTCGCGTGATTTTGCGATCGATTTCGATTGCATTATTATCGTCATCCCGATGCATGATTTTGCGACCCAATCAAGTACTAGAGCGAGAATTGTAAGTTCCGGCGATTGTGGGCAGTTTGTTATGACCGAAATGCCGCCCATTTATCTATTTTTAGTGATTTTTTTGTTTCTAATTTCTTTCCCATTTTTTTATTTATAATTAGGTTTTTTTATGAGGGAACTATATATATCATATTCTTTCCTGTATTTTTGGTTTATGCTGAGCTATATCTATTTTCTTTTCGTAAGTGGTGTTTTTGTATCTTACTTAGGAATAAGTGGTAAAACCCCCTGCCACCTTTACCTCGCAAAACCTGTATTCGATTGCTGCGTCCATCTAGACAGTAGCCAAACCACTCTAATGTTCTTTCCCATAGCAGATTTTGTTGCTTATCTCCTTCCAAAAGCTGCTGTTCAGATTTTGTTGCTTATCGCCTAGACACACATGATTTTTTCTTTTCGTAAGTGGTGTTTGGATCTGTACCTGTAGTATGGTATTGTTCATTAGGAACTGCGGTGTTGGATAGAGGATAGGGTTGCACCTTCTTAGTAGTGATGGCAGGTGGCTGATCTTTAGCGATATCTGGCCTTAGATGAGAATGCAAGTGATAACAAATAGTAGAACTGTGGCCAAACATACTACAATGAGAGCAATAAGGAGGATGTGGCTCTAATTCAACCTTTTGCCAATACTCGTTTGAGTGGTTCCAATCCATAACTCATATGAAGCTGATTGAGTGATATCTCTCTCAACTAACACACAAGCCACAGAGGGTCTGGTGACTGCAAGCGTAGGCCTATTAATCTTGAGACTTACCGTAAGCAGTTGCTAAGGCGTAGAGAAATTCAAGTTGAACAGATATAATTTTAACCCACGGAAGCTTTATCCAAACAGGAATGATAAAGGGCTCTGCTTTTGGATCAAAATCAACAGTGCACTTCAGAATTTTCATAAAACGGCTGTCAATCTTGATAATTTTTTGAGAAAAAAATATGAGTGTAATCGACATCGTGAGATAGTTGAATACCTATATGCCGACCGTCAAGTAAGCCACAATTTTAACTGCCCAATAGCTTAATAGCGTCAAAATCTTTTCAAATGATCTCATGTTTTGGGTGACCATAAAAGAATTTCCCTACTAGAACAAAACGCCAAAAAGACGCGAGAATACTGATTTCAACCTCAGTGAGAATAAGAGCAGACTTCCCATTTTTTTTACCATGCTTTTTAATGGAAGTGTGATCACCACCACCTTTATTTTTTTAACCAAGCTATTTAAAGGAAGTGTGATCACCACCACCTTCAAGAGCCTCGTGAAAAGATTGTGGAATATTGCAGGACTTGTCAATACGAAAACCAGGCTCAAAATCTGAAAGAGTGGCACGAGTAGGAATAGGAAAGTTGCCAGCAAGTGCAGTGGCATAGGAGCGGATCCTCGAGGCCATCTCCAGAGCGACTAGGTGAGCTGCTAGAAAAAGGCGAGCAGACTTCCCATTTTTTTTACCAAGCTTTTTAATGGAAGTGTGATCATCACCACCTTTATATTTTTTACCAAGCTATTTAAAGGAAGTGTGATCACCACCACCTTCAAGAGCCTTGTGAAAAGATTGTGGAATATTGCAGGACTTGTCAATACGAAAATCAGGCTCAGAATCTGAAAGAGGGGCACGAGTAGGAATAGGAAAGTCACCAGCAAGTGCAGTGGCATAGGAGCGGATCCTCAAGGCCATCTCCAGAGCGACTAGGTGAGTTGCTAGAAAAAGGCGAGCAGACTTCAGGGAAACTCTTTGTTGGGTAGGACGATAGAGGCGTCGTCGAGTACGAGAGAGACGACGCGAGCCACGATGGCTAATGGGGAGCTGCGAGCGAGCGCTGTCTAGAAGTCTGCGAGGGTGTGAAAACGTCGTCGTGGGAGATGACGGAGAGAGAGAAATCAAAAAATTACCGCCGAAAATCACCATCGAGCGAAAGTCGCTGCCAACGCCTTCTTCAAGTCCACAATATATACATAGAGACACACACACACACACACACACACACACACACACACACATTATGTTCATTTGTATAATAATAATACTAATAATAATAATACTAATAATAATAATAGGTGGAATGCCAAAATAAAATATGAAAATTTATAATTAATGTAAAGTTAATAGGAAATTAAAATAATAAATTATTTTAAAGTTTTGTAATATGAAAGCTATACTTATGTTAGGTTTCCACTTTAGAAAAAGTCGACGTCATGAAAAATCTTATCGAATTAGGCATCATTTAGGTGAGTAATTTTTTTTTTAAATTATGGTAATAATCTTGTATTTCTTCTAAATCACTCGCATTAGAATGTCATTAATCAAGACATCTTATTATTGTAACTAGAATATGATTATTCTGTCGTATTATTCAATTTGATCATCTAGAAATGAATGTGAATAGCTTAAACTCCCACCTATCGAGATATTATCCCCTTTGGCCAAATAACCCTAAAATTTTGTCCCCTTGCAGTAAGTTCTAAAGTGATCATCCATACCAGGAGCGCATCAATACGAGCATGCTTAAATTTGCAGTTTCTGATAAAATTCTGACTTGTTACACCAAAATGTGCCTCGATGTTTAAGAGTTTATCTTTAACCGAGATAATGGTCTGCAAAAACTACATAAGGGGTTTTAAAATCTCCCCTATTTAAGTAATTGGCATCCTTATCACGACCCGGGCCGGGGATTGAAATTAACCAAAACGGGAACACACGGTCGGATGTTGAGGGAACTTTATAACTTAGAAAAGTAAACCAAGTTTGTTGTTGCCCGTAGTTGTGCTGAAGTTGAGTTTCACTTTGTCTTTGAGTATGTGTGAAGCCATTTGGTTATGCTTCATGTTTCGCGAGTTATGCATGTCGATCAATGTTTCTCTTGCAACTTTTTGTGATAATAAAGCCATCATTAGCATTGCTAATAATTTGGTACAACATGATCATATCAGACATGTTAGAGATTGACTGTCATTTTATAAGGGAGAAACTCGATTTTGGGGAGATTTGTTTTTCGTTTGTTCCATTCGCTAGTCAAATGACCGATATTCTTATACAAGATTTTCATCGCCCTTTGTTTGATGATCTCATGTCCAAGTTGAACATGATTGACATCTATGCTTGAGCTTGAGGGAGAGTGTTATAAGTTATAGTAGGATTTTATTTATTTATTTTCCGTTATTTCTTATTTGTGTTTCACTTTATTTTCGGCTAATTATAGGAGTTTTTGTTTTTTGTTTATTTGATTTGATTCTTGTAATCTTGGAAATATAGATGTTATTTCTTTCCAGAAGTAGGATTATATTAAGTTGTATTTAAGTCAATATTCCATTTCAATGAAATTATTTTGCTAAATTCTGCAAACCTACAAGTTCCTTTCATGCAGATTCAAAGGTTAATTTATACAAATTCTGGTGTTGCGTTGTTGGCTTTAGCATCCAATGCCATTCATCTTCTATGGAAATGGCCACGAAATGAAAAAAATTCTTCTGGAAAGGTAATAAAAAGTAAATTTGAGTGCAAACATCGTCATAATTTGAATGTTCTAATAATTATTTTGTAATGGTTATTCTGTACACAGGCAACAACAAATGTTCCTCCTCAGTTATGGCAACCGCCAAGTGGTATATTAATGACTAATGATACAACAGATACAAAGCCAGAAGAAGTGGTCCCTTGCTTTGCTCTGTCAAAGAATGACTCTTACGTCATGTCTGCATCAGGGGGCAAAATTTCTTTGTTCAATATGATGACGTTCAAGGTAAGTTTTGAACTTAAAATTTTTAGATTTTAAATAAATTTCTATATTGATTTAGTCTTTGTAATTCCTTCTTTCTTTACAGACTATGACAACATTTATGCCCCCGCCACCAGCTGCGACATTTCTAGCATTCCATCCTCAAGATAATAACATAATTGCAATTGGAATGGATGATTCCACCATCCAAATATATAATGTCCGAGTTGATGAGGTATGAAACTGCAAAATAGCACTCTTCACCTGCTGCTTTATTCTGAATAACTCTGC
>JXCR01127168.1:114945-185081 GCA_002079205.1 Phalaenopsis hybrid cultivar
TTTTAAAACTAAAAAGATGTATGAGGAGTGGAGAAAGAGTATTTTGGTCGTCATTTTTAAGAAGAAAGGGGATGCACAAGAGTGTGCAAATTCTAGAGGAATTAAGTTGATGGGAGAGAGTAATTGAACATAGGTTAAGACGTATTAGAAAGATTTCTCATAATCATCTTGGATTTATGCTAGGCAGGTCTACTACGGAAGCTATACATTTAGTGAGAGGTTTGATGGAGAACTTCAGAGATACTAAGGAGGATCTACATATGATTTTTATTGATTTAGAAAAAGCTTATGATAAGGTTCCAAGAGATATCATTTGGAGAGTTCTTGAGAAGAATGGTTTTGATATGACTTATTTTCAAGTTATTAAATATATGTATGCAAGTGTTGTTACTTGTGTTCGAACAGGAGGATTGATCAAATATTATCCTACTTCTGTTGGTTTACATCAGAGATCGGCTTTAAGCCCATATCTTCTTGTTTTAGTTATGGATGGTCTTATTGGACACTTACGATGTACCTTGGTGTATGTTTTTTATTGATAATATCCTTCTCGTGGATAAGTCGAGAGAAAAAGCTCAGTGTAGCTCGAGTGATGAACAAAATTAGAGAGTTGTCTTAGATGGTTTGGTCACATTAAACATCGACCATCTGTTGATCCAATTAGAAGAGTAGATATTTTAGATTTGACTTATGTTAAGGAAGACAGAGGTAGACCTAGGAAGACTTGGGCATATTGTATAAAAAATGATCTTAATTTATTAGATTTAAATGAAAGACTGACACTAAATAGGATGCAATAGAGAATAAAGATTTATGTAGCCGATCCCACTTTGTGGGATAAAGGTTTTGTTGTTGTAGAATTATTGGTGTCATATTTCCAGTTTTCTTTTTTATTATGGGGAGAGATATGACTGATTTTATAGCTTATCCAATATTGGAGTCAACTCCCTCTATTTATCTTGTAATCGCCTTCTATGAAATTAAAAAGAAATAATTACTTTTCCCCTTTCAAAAATCACATAGTATCAGAGCCTTAATCTAGTTAACATCACATGTCGCCATACAACCTCAATTATAACTGAGTTGGGAAAGCAATGACTGGACCACAACTCTGAGAAATCCTTCGCAAGGTTGTCGCGATTAAAGCTCATTGGAAAGGAATGACTAGATCACAAGATTTAGAGAACCAGATCGCGACTATGAAGGCAATGACCAGTTCGCGACTGGTAAGGAACGACTGGATCATACTTGGGAATGCAACATAGTCGGCATTATTGCTCGCTGGGAAGGAACTATTGGAGCTCGACACTCAAAGAACAGGATCATGGCATTCAGAGACCCGAGGCGTTCCTTTGCCTTACGGGAATTNCTTTTCTTTGTAAAGATCTGAAACCTTGAGGATTCTTAAAAAAAAATGAAAAAAAAAGAGAGGAACAAATATATAGGATGTAACCACCATTTAAAGTTTTCTTGTTACTGCAAAACAAGCTTTCTCAGTTTTTTTTTTTTAAAGATGTGCAGCCATGTCGTTAGAGCACTTTTACTGTCATGAAAGTCTTTCACCCCGATGCAAAGTTTGCTATTTGGTGTATATTGGTGCAGACAATGTTAAGTTCTTTATATTTAGTGAGTAGATGAATGAAGAGAATTTTCAGATTTTTGTCAACTTCACTTGGTTTCCGTTAATAATTTATCTGAACACTATTTTTCTTTTACATCTCTATCCTTTGTTTAGTGCCCTGGTGCAAAATTGTTTTCCATAAAATTTTCTGGACTGCTGATGTTTGAGTTGGAAGGATAAAGAGATGGTTTTTTGTCTCCCCCCCACTGCATTTACCTTTCCGGCTTGTGGGCTGACTTTCTTCTAATCAAATGCTCATCTTGTGAAGGATTCTTTCTTTTTCTGCCTTTTATTTCTTTTTATTTTTAAGAATGCGGGGAGTTCAAGCTATATTATTTTGGGAAATTTACATGCATACCACCAAATTCAAATGTCTTTGCATTTCTAAAACTTAAATTTTACTTTTCTTTTTACATTTATACCACCCAAATTCCTCAATACTTTATAAGTTGAAATGCTGAATCCTCCTGTGGATTGGCATCAAATATGACTGGCCTATTTGCAGTGGAGTATCGAGCAATATTATTCTATGTGGAGGCTGATACCTTGTTTCTCTACCGCTGACTAATTGAATCAGTGGCTGCTCTTTGTTTTTTGAAAACAAGAGGGGAAGCTAAAAAGAATCTTTGCTTGTTTGGGAAACTTGCATACACGTCACAAAATTCTGTGTGTTTACATCCTTAACACTCAAATTTGCTCTTTTACATTCATGCCACTTAGCCTTATATGCTCATATATTATATTTGATGCATAAAATATTTTTTTTTTTTGGAAGATGAAACATAAATCATTTGTTTATCAATAAACGGATCATTTGCCAATACAAGGGAAACTAGTGTAGTTGGCAGCTAAGATTAAATTGTAAAAATTGACACTCATATAAAGGCTCATATAGTTGCTTGGGGGTATAGAAAAGTGGAAAAGAAATGGGAGGATTTGAGACATGACCGTCTCACTTGCGAGAATTCTGAAATTTTGGCGATTTTGTTTTATGCAAAATTCAAAATCGTGCAAGTTGTTTTATGTGAGTTGGGAATTCATTTTGCTTTTTTTTGGACCGGTTTTAGCACTGTTTTGAAATATGATTTGGATGCCGTTTTAATGCGAGTTTGGAAATCTTTTGGTGCATCCTTTGGGAAGTTTTAAATGTGCCTTTCGAGATGCACATTGCTGGATGTGGGGAATTGTTTTAGATGCGGTTTTGAGGGTCGATCCATCTTTCACCTCTTCGCTATTTCAGGTGGATTAGTCTCTCATCTCTCTCACCCTATTTTTCTTCTTTTTTTTCCTTGCTTCTTGGTTTGATTTAGGTGTTTACGTCTGAAACATAAGCACACATATACAACTCTGACTATATATGAACCATCAAGTAAGGTCGTAAGTTGGACGGTTTTAGGGTTCAAGGATAATGATGAAAAAGACATCTAGGTATGTGTGAGAAGTTCTAGCATAATCCAGACTCATTAACCTTGAGAGAATGAGAGATTGACATTATCGTCTCTCTAATACTTTGTAAAGAGTTACCCCTTGTTTTTACAAACAATTGGAAGTTCTAACCTAACAATATGACTGACTCATTAATTTTCTAAGGTTTGAAAATTTCTTCACACACACACACACACACACACACACATTCATGGGTTAGTCATGTGAATCAGGTTAGGGATTTCCATTTTCTGTGTCTCTTAGGTCGGTAACATTTTACTTAGGGTTGGATCACACATACATGGTGCTGACTGCTTTATTAGGGCCCCAGGGTCTTGATCTCGACCCAGAGTCCTGATTCTGAGTCCACCCCGACATGAGTGCTTACGGTTTTCTTCGATATTTCGTGCATTTCCTAAGGTTTTCTTTGAGTTTCCATGGGTCTCTCTCAATTTTTCTTTTAAGTCTTTCATGAGATGCATTCCCACTTGTTCTTTTATACATAAATGTATGGTTGCCCCACCTGCTAAACTCTCCATTATACTTGTTTGTTTTTATCTGCAACGTTAATTCCATNCCTTTTCATTTGGATTCTCATATGAAGAACAAGTTAATGAAGGTTTCTCAGGTTTTTATCCTCTGTTATCTTCAGTGGGTGCCTCGGGAATCTTCTCCTCCAATCTCCCATGCTACCTTTTCCTGTGACAGTCAACTTATTTATGCTAGTTTTCTGGATGCTACTGTGTGCATATTTACTGCTGCAAATCTCAGACTTCGATGCAGAATTAATCCTGCAGCTTATCTTCCAGCTGACATTAGGTATGTCATTGAACTGAACTCTGTTATATGCAAAAAGTAATTAAGTGTTTCATGTTAGAATACAATTTTAGTATTAGGTTAAAAAAGTCTAAGATAGAGAGTGATACCGCATCTTTGATTTCCTAGAAACGTTTTTTAGTTATCTTATATTATTATTATTTTTTATTATAAGTATTCAAAATTATAGGTGAAAAATATATGTCTAAACTAAGCTAAACAAAGAGAAAATAAAATAAAAAATTCAGCTCAAGTAAAGTGTATTATGAAAATCAAAAAGTAATTTTCTTAGAAAAAACTATTCAAAATAGGTTGGTGAATTGTTTTGATAAACTTTTTAATGAAGTTTTGAATAATGCTATCGACCTTAGTGATCTTAATATTGTTAATAATATTAAAATGTTTCATTTTTACCGTCACATTAGTAAAATAAAAGTTGAGAAGACTTTAAAGAAAACTAAAGGTGGAAAGTCTATAGGACCTGNTCAGAATACAATTTTAGTATTAGGTTAAAAAAGTCTAAGATAGAGAATGATACCGCATCTTTGATTTCCTAAAAACGTTTTTTAGTTATCTTATATTATTAGTATTTTTATTATTAGTATTCAAAATTATAGGTGAAAAATATATGTATAAACTAAGCTAAACAAAGAGAAAATAAAAGTAAAAATTTAGCTCAAGTAAAGTGTATTATGAAAATCAAAAAGTAATTTTCTTAGAAAAAACTATTCAAAATAGGTTGGTGAATTATTTTGATAAACTTTTTAATGACGTTTTGAAAAATGCGATCGACCTTAGTGATCTTAATATTGTTAATAATAATAAAGTGTTTCATTTTCACCGTCACATTAGTAAAATAAAAGTTGAGAAGACTTTAAAGAAAACTAAAGGTGGAAAGTCTATAAGACCTGATGATATCCCAATTGAAGTGTTGAAATATTTAGGAGATTTAAGAGTTTCTTGGCTTACTAAACTATTTAATATTATTTTTAAAACTAAAAAGATGTATGAGGAGTGGAGAAAGAGTATTTTGGTTGTCATTTTTAAGAAGAAAGGGGATGCACAAGAGTGCAAATTCTAGAGGAATTAAGTTGATGGGAGAGAGTAATTGAACATAGGTTAAGACGTATTAGAAAGATTNTAAAAGATGTATGAGGAGTGGAGGAAGAGTATTTTGGTTGTCATTTTTAAGAAGAAAGGGGATGCACAAGAGTGTGCAAATTCTAGAGGAATTAAGTTGATTGGAGAGAGTAATTGAACATAGGTTAAGACGTATTAGAAAGATTTCTCATAATCATCTTGGATTTATGCTAGGCAGGTCTACTACGGAAGCTATACATTTAGTGAGAGGTTTGATGGAGAACTTCAGAGATACTAAGGAGGATCTACATATGATTTTTATTGATTTAGAAAAAGCTTATGATAAGGTTCCAAGAGATATCATTTGNGGATACTAAGGAGGATCTACATATGATTTTTATTGATTTAGAAAAATCTTACGATAAGGTTCCAAGAGATATCATTTGGGGAGTTCTTGAGAAGAATGGTGTTGATATGACTTATTTTAAAGTTATTAAATATATGTATGCAAGTGTTGTTACTTGTGTTCGAACATGAGGATTGATCAAATATTATCCTACTTCTGTTGGTTTACATCAGAGATCGGCTTTAAGCCCATATTTTCTTGTTTTAGTTATGGATGGTCTTATTGGACACTTACGATGTACCTTGGTGTATGTTTTTTACTGATTTTGTCCTTCTCATGGATAAGTCGAGAGAAAAAGCTCATTGTAGCTCGAGTGAGGAACAAAATTAGAGAGTTGTCTTAGATGGTTTGGTCACATTAAACATCGACCATCTGTTGATCCAATTAGAAGAGTAGATATTTTAGATTTGACTTATGTTAAGGAAGACAGAGGTAGACCTAGGAAGACTTGGGCATATTGTATAAAAAAATGATCTTAATTTATTAGATTTAAATGAAAGAATGACCCTAAATAGGATGCAATAGAGAATAAAGATTTATGTAGCCGATCCCACTTTGTGGGATAAAGGTTTTGTTGTTGTAGAATTATTGGTATCATATTTCCAGTTTTCATTTTTATTATGGTGAGATATGACTGATTTTATAGCTTATTCAATATGGGAGTCAACTCCCTCTATTTATCTTGTAATCACCTTCTATGAAATTGAAAAGAAATAATTACTTTTCCCCTTTCAAAAATCACATAGTATCAGAGTCTTAATCTAGTTAACATCACATGTTGCCATACAACCTCAATTATAACTGAGTTGGGAAAGCAATGACTGGACCACAACTCTGAGAAATCCTTGCAAGGTTGTCTCGATTAAAGCTCATTGGAAAGGAATGACTAGATCACAAGATTTAGAGAACCAGATCACGACTATGAAGGCAATGACCAGTTCGCGACTGGTAAGGAACGCTGGATCATACTTGGGAATGCAACATAGTCGGCATTATTGCTCGCTGGGAAGGAATTACTGGAGCTCGACACTCAAAGAACAGGATCATGGCATTCAGAGACCCGAGGCTTTCCTTTGCCTTACGGGAATTGAAAATCTTGATATATCGAGTTGGTGAAAGGGTGAAGCTTGTGGATACCCTTTCTTTTTTTTTTAACTTTTTTTTTTTTGAAAAGTTGTTTTGTCGTCTNACGGGAATTGAAAATCTTGATATATTGAGTTGGTGAAAGGGTGAAGCTTGTGGATACCCTTTCTTTTTTTTTAAATTTTTTTTTTTTTTTGAAAAGTTGTTTCGTCGTCTTGTTTAAAAGAAAAATCAGAAAGCTGTTTGTCGTTTGGCCTTTAAGGATTTGAAGGTTTGGTGTTTTCTTTGTAAAGATCTGAAACCTTGAGGATTCTTAAAAAAAAATGAAAAAAAAGATAGGAACAAATATAGGATGTAACCACCATTTAAAGTTTTCTTGCTGCTGCAAGACGAGCTTTCTCAGTTTTTTTTTTAAAGATTTGTAGCCATGTCGTTAGAGCACTTTTACTGTCATGAAAGTCTTTCACCCCGATGCAAAGTTTGCTATTTGGTGTATATTGGTGCAGACTATGTTAAGTTCTTTATATTTAGTGAGTAGATGAATGAAGAGAATATTCAGATTTTTTGTCAACTACACTTGGTTTCCGTTAATAATTTATCTGTACACTATTTTTCTTTTACATCTCTATCCTTTGTTTAGTGCCCTGATGCAAAATTGTTTTCCATAAAATGTTCTGGACTGCTGATGTTTGAGTTGGAAAGATAAAGAGATGGTTTTTTGTCTCCCCCCCACTGCATTTACCTTTCCGGCTTGTGGGCTGACTTTCTTCTAATCAAATGCTCATCTTGTGAAGGATTCTTTCTTTTTTTGCCATTTATTTCTTTTATTTTTTTAAGAATGCGGGGAGTTCAAGCTATATTATTTTGGGAAATTTACATGCATACCACCAAATTCAAATGTCTTTGCATTTCTAAAACTTAAATTTTACTTTTCTTTTTACATTTAGACCACCCAAATTCCTCAATACTTTATAAGTTGAAATGCTGAATCCTCCTGTGGATTGGCATCAAATATGACTGGCCTATTTGCAGTGGAGTATCGAGCAATATTATTCTATGTGGAGGCTGATCCCTTGTTTCTCTACCGCTGACTTATTGAATCAGTGGTTTTGTTTTTTGAAAACAAGAGGGGAAGCTAAAAAGAATCTTTGCTTGTATGGGAAACTTGCATACACGTCACAAAATTCTGTGTGTTTACATCCTTAACACTCAAATTTGCTCTTTAACATTCATGCCACTCAGCCTTATATGCTCATTTATATATTTGATGCATAAAATATATTTTTTTTGGAAGATGAAACATAAATCATTTGTTTATCAATGAACGGATCATTTGTTAATACAAGGGAAACTAGTGTAGTTGGCAGCTAAGATTAAATTGTAAAATTGACACTCATATAAAGGCTCATATAGTTGCTTGGGGATATAGAAAAGTGGAAAAGAAATGTGAAGATTTGAAACATGACCGTCTCACTTGCGAGAATTCTGAAATTTTGGCGATTTTGTTTTATGCAAAATTCGAAATCGTGCAAGTTGTTTTATGTGAGTTGGGAATTCATTTGGCTTTTTTTTGGACCGGTTTTAGCACTGTTTTGAAAGATGATTTGGATGCCGTTTTAATGCGAGTTTGGAAATCTTTTGGTGTATCCTTTGGGAAGTTTTAAATGTGCCTTTCAAGATGTACATTGCTGGATGTGGGGAATTGTTTTAGATGTGGTTTTGAGGGTCGATCCATCTTTCACCTCTTCGCTATTTCAGGTGGATTAGTCTCTCATCTCTCTCACCATATTTTTCTTCTTTTCTTTCCTTGCTTCTTGGTTTGATTTAGGTGTTTACGTCTGAAACATAAGCACACATATATAGCCCTGACTATATATGAACCATCAAGTAAGGTCGTAAGTTGGACGGTTTTAGGGTTCAAGGATAATGATGAAAAAGGCATCTAGGTATGTGTGAGAAGTTCTAGCACAATCCAGACTCATTGACCTCGAGAGAATGAGAGATTGACATTATCGTCTCTCTAATACTTAGTAAAGAGTTACCCCTTGTTTTTACAGACAGTTTGAAGTTGTAACCTAACAATATGACTGACTCATTAATTTTCTAAGGTTTGAAAATTTCTTCACACACACACACACACACACATTCATGGGTCAGTCATATGAATCAGGTTAGAGATTTCCATTTTCTGTGTCTCTTAAGTCGGTAACATTTTACTTAGGGTTGGATCACACATACATGGTGCTGACTTGCTTTATTAGGGCCCCAGGGTCTTGATCTCGACCCAGGGTCTTGATTCTGAGTCCACCCGACATGAGTGCTTGTGGTTTTCTTTGATATTTCGTGCATTTCCTAAGGTTTTCTTTGAGTTTCCATGGGTCTCTCTCAATTTTTCTTTAAGTCTTTCATGAGATGTATTCCCACTTGTTCTTTTATACAAAAATGTATGGTTGCCCCACCTGCTAAACTCTCCATTATACTTGTTTGTTTTTATCTGCAACGTTAATTCCATTTACAGGACCAACAGACCCGTCAGGTACACAGATTTATTTTTATAGCATTTTACTGTCTATACTGCACTATTTACTGTCTTTTCTTTACTGTGCATTTGCTATTTTTTCTTTACTGCTGCTTTTCTTACTGCACTTTTTACTGCTTCCTTTACTGTATCTCCTACTGTTTCTTTTATTCATATGTATTATATCTTTTTAAATAGGATGACAGTAATCTGGTTTTGTAGGAGGTACCCAACAGCAGACCACCGATCCAATAATTGCATGTATATTTAAAGTTAACATTAAACTTGAAACTGCTATGACGTGGAGCTTGGAGCTAACACCGTGGGCAGCACGGGGAGGATGTACAAAAGAACAACCTCGAAAGAACAAACAAGTCTACAAGAGCAAACCTTTCTTTAGAATTAAACAAGTCATAGGATTTTGGGGTGGTCTGCCTGACGCAACATAAATCCTCACCTTATCTTTTAGGTCTTTGCCGAGTCAGGTTGTGCAATTTAAGTCCTAACTCGCTTTATGTTCTGAGTTTGTCGTTCGATATGATGTAAACCATCATATCTTCCAGGCCATTTTTATGACCGTGTCACGAAAATATAAGTCCTAAATAATAAAATTGACAGAATGAAATATCAAATAATATCTTCTTGAATTTCAAGACAAACAATGGGATAGTTTGGGAAGTCACCGAGGTTCTCTTCATGATTCGTGACATCCCCTACTTTTCTTTCCTTTGACTCCAGAAATAAATGTTCTCATTTGGTCCCTTTCCCAAACTTGACTTTTCTATGTCCAACCTTAAAAATCATAAACTTTGAATTCATGAAGATATTTACCTCTGATCATCATCGAGAGCTCTCTTAAGTGACTTCAGTTATTTGAGAGATAATTAACTATAGGAGTTTACCTCTATTGGGAGTTTTAAGAACCTAGGCAATATAAACACTATCTAATCCTCCATATTAGATAAAAAAACTTGTTGACTTATATAAAAAAATGGTTCGCAGACCAGCCGTATGTCATAAATTCTGTGGTTTGTTTAATTGAGTTTCACTATCAAGTAATGTGCATATTCCTCGGGATAGGTGCGTTACTTGCGATGTTATGTTGATTAACTATTAAATGAATGAAATCCGTCCTGTCTCATTTTTCAAAAATTAAATATTATTTTTAAGAAAATCAATATATATATACATATATATATTTATATATATTAAATTAAATTAAATCAAAACTACGTTTTATATTTTTCAAAAGAAGGGAATTTCAACGGCTGACAGACGCTTAGGAAGAATTAAGTAGTATTGCTCTTGATTACCACCTTTAATTCGAATCATAAATTCAGATTTATATTTCTTCAAAAACTGTTCAAAAGAGAATATTTCAAAGAATTGAAAAGTTATTTGAAATCGTCTCATTAGCTTATGATAATATTATTTTGAAATTATGAGTAATGATTTTTCACAATTATAAAGCATTGAACACTCGAGCTATATTGAAAACCAGTAAGTTGAAAGTTTTCATTTTTGGAAATTCGCTCATTTTTTTAGGGTTCTACACACTATCCATGATTCGTAGACTCCAACACACATACTTACATGATTCATCAATGATTCACAACATTTGGTCCCTATCGGGGATTTCATAGTGGAAGTGTATATGGAGAGACTATTAGGACTTGAGAATGATTCCGACAAACGCCTAGTATGCGAACACATGAAGTTTTTCTCTGGGCTTAAGCAATCACCATGAGCTTGGTTTGAAAGGTTTACTAATACTATGAAATCTAATGGTTATTCTCAAAGTTAAGCTAATTATACTCTGTTTATAAAACACACTCAGGAATGTAAGATTACTGTGTTGATACTATAATGTGGATGATATGATTTTTACTGCTGATGATGAAGAGAAGATCTCAAGATCAAAGAAATGCTTGTTATGGAGTTTGAGATCATAGCCCTAGAAACTATAAAATATTTTCTAGGCATAGAGGTAGCAAGGTCCAAGAAAGACATCATTTTATCATAGAGGAAAAACATTTTAGATCTAAAGGAGACATGGATGATTAGATGTAGCCTACCATAACTTCAATAGATCCTAACCAGAAGTCAAAGAGGGAAGAAGAAAGCATCTCCATATAAAAAGGAAGATATTAAAGATTGGTAGGAATATTTTTCTGCTTGTCACATAAGTGGCTAAATATTTTATGCTCCGTAAGTATTGTGAGCTAACACATAAATCGTTGGTATGGTTTATTTTTTAGAAAACCAGTAAATGAGAGGTGGAAGTATACACTGTTAACTATGTAACGGTTTTGCTACTTTGAGGAAGAGGAAATGAACAGTCAGAAGACGAAAAGAAGAAGCCAAGAAGCGGAAGAGAGGAGTCGGGTGGTTGAATAAATGAGATATGGATCATAAAGATCAGGAAGCCAAGGAGGTCAATTCGCTTATAAATTGACGCGAGATAGAAGGAGATATAAATTGACGCGAGATAGAAGGAGATCGAGAGGTAGAAGAAATCCTACCGCATTATCTTGGAGTCGAGCAACATGCAAAGAAGAGGTGAACAATGCGGGAGAAGCCTTAGCCGGCGACTAGGAGGCCTAAAGAAGTATCGGCGTAAGGGTCGAGCATTGGAAAGGACGACGTTGACTCCTCGAGTAATACGGGAAAGTTTTAGTGGTGTTGCTCCATGGTTTTTTTGTGTTTCTGGGTATTTCCATCTAAATCTTGGTGTGTTTTTCTGGGATTTTTCTGTTGTGCTTTTGTTTGAAATTTTATTCCAAATTTTTTAAATTAGTGTGATGGTATTTCGGGGTGTGATTTTATTTCTAATTGATCGAAGAACCGAGTGCATATCCCATCGCAACACATAGTTCTAGTTTTCTTTTTTATTATTGGTTCTGATTTTATTCCTTTCCTAATATAGGAGTCTTCCCCTTCTATTTTTCTTTTAATTGCTTCTATAAAATTGAAGTGGATTAATTATTTTTTCCCTTCCAAACATGACACAAAATATATTAAATTTTGAAAAATTTACCCTTGTTGGTGGTGCTCATTGAGACATCTTAAGCTGGTATACTTGCTCCTCCTTAAATTTCAGATTGCTATTTTGATGTTTTTGCTGGTTAAATTCTCTATAGTTTTCTTATGTAAAGATGTTTTTTGTTTTCAATTTTTAATCAGCTCAAATGTCTATCCACTGGTTATTGCTTCCCACCCATCAGAGCCAAATCAATTTGCATTAGGCATGACAGATGGTGGCGTTCATGTTCTCGAGCCACTGGAATCTGAGGGTAAATGGGGTGTCGCCCCTCCTACTGAGAATGGTTCAACAAGCAACATGCCCTTAGCTACTCCAACTGGAACATCAGCTTCAGATCAGCAACGGTGATGCGTGGATGGTCTATCTGGATTTCTTATTTCCTTATACTTGCCAAATGTAGGCCTTAAAACAGAGGTATGTTGCTCTATGAGTGACCATCGAGGTGGAGAGAGGTTGCGAGAGAATGATGGAAGAGAGAGATTGACGGAGAGAAATTAGTGCATGATTCATTTGTTGCATTCATTTCTCTGTTTTCTTACAAAATTTTTGGAAGATTTACATGCATACCACACAATTCCTATGNGAGAAATTAGTGCATGATTCTATTGTTGCATTCATTTCTCTGTTTTCTTACAAAATTTTTGGAAGATTTACATGCATACCACACAATTCCTATGNCAAGCCTTAGCCAGCGACTAGGAGACCTAAAGAAGTATCGGCGTAGGGGTCGAGCATTGGAAAGGACGAAGTTGACTCCTCGAGTAATACGGGAAAGTTTTAGTGGTGTTGCTCCATGGTTTTTTTGTGTTCCTAGGTATTTCCATCTAAATCTTGGTGTGTTTTTCTGGGATTTTTCTGCTGTGCTTTTGTTTGAAATTTTATTCCAAAATTTTTAAATTGGTGTGATGGTATTTCGGGGTGTGATTTTATTTCTAATTGATCGAAGAACCGAGTGCATATTCCATCGCAACACATAATTCTAGTTTTCTTTTTTATTATTGGTTCTGATTTTATTCCTTTCCTAATATAGGAGCCTTCCCCTTCTATTTTTCTTGTAATCGCTTCTATAAAATTGAAGTGGATTAATTATTTTTTCCCTTCCAAACATGACACAAATTATATTAAATTTTGAAAAATTTACCCTTGTTGGTGCTCATTGAGACATCTTAAGCTGGTATACTTGCTCCTACTTAAATTTCAGATTGCTATTTTGATGTTTTTGCTGGTTGAATTCTCTATAGTTTTCTTATGTAAAGATGTTTTTTGTTTTCAATTTTTTGTCAGCTCAAATATCTATCCACTGGTTATTGCTTCCCACCCATCAGAGCCAAATCAATTTGCATTAGGCATGACAGATGGTGGCGTTCATGTTCTCGAGCCACTGGAATCTGAGGGTAAATGGGGTGTCGCCCCTCCTACTGAGAATGGTTCAACAAGCAACATGCCCTTAGCTACTCCAACTGGAACATCAGCTTCAGATCAGCAACGGTGATGCGTGGATGGTCTATCTGGATTTCTTATTTCCTTCTTATACTTGCCAAATGTAGGCCTTCAAACAGAGGTATGTTGCTCTATGAGTAACCATAGAGGTGGAGAGAGGTTGAGAGAGAATGATGGAAGAGAGAGATTGACGGAGAGAAATTAGTGCATGATTCTATTGTTGCATTCATTTCTCTGTTTTCTTACAAAATTTTTGGAAGATTTACATGCATACCACACAATTCCTATGTATTTATATATCTAAGTCCTATACTTCAATTTTTACATGCATGTCACCTTACCTACCCCATGAAAAGGTGAATTTTATTTTTTAAAATGGTGATATTTTTCATATGATATGAATGATTTTGGTGGTATAAATGTGAAAATTAAACTTTAGATGTTAGACATGTACAAACATAGGAATTGAGTGGTATGTTTGTAAAAGGCTAGATCTATATATATATATATATATATATATATATATATGTAGATATATTTGTGGAATATATAATTCAAACGCCCCACAAAAAGAAGAAAAATTTGGTTAGGATAGTATTGCCCAATTTATGATGTCCGGAAAAACTGTATGCGTAATATTTCTAATTTTTTTAAATGGCATTGTTGGTAGAAAACTCTAAAACTAATGATCTACGTGGAAATGCATGGTAAAATAACAAATGAGTAGGCCACGTAATACGCTGAATAAATGCATGAAAATTAGCAGGTGTTAATTTTTAAAGGTCGTACGAGTGAAAAATAGGTATAAACTTCAGTGTATTTTGTATTTTTTTTTTTGTTTTTTTTACCCCCGAGAACTATACCTTTTATCTTATTGACTTTTTTTTTTTAAAATGACAGATCGAGATTTGTAGTGCTGCCATTGGACGGCCTTTGGCAAACAGATGGAGGTTGTATCAACACATTATGTTGTTTATTTGTTAAGGAAAGCTTTAGCCCAGCATGTCATACTATGTTGTTTCGAAGTAAATATGTATGAATCTCTTAAATTAAGCTTTTAATATTTATGAGAATTTGTTGCAGTGGGTAGTGTGATGTAAAAAAAATGTACTGTGCTTTTGGAGCCATGATGGAAACTTCTATGTTGCTCCTTAGCTTTTAAAATTATTAATTATTTTATCTGCTGTTTGATGGAACATTTGAGCATGCCCTGCGGAAGTCCTACTCTGTGGGTTCGAACTAATGCAATTTATCTATGTTTTCTTTTGGAGTTGCGACACTTATTTTATTTATTTATTTTTTTTTTTATGTATTTGCAAATAAAATAAATAAGACTATAGAACTAAGTCCCAGTTGACAAAATATCTGCCAATTACTATTGTGATTTAAATGGGAGTGTTAATTGTGTCGTATGCATAAATATTGGTATATACATATGTTAAAAAGGTGTATTTCAATTTGAACAGTTATAAATGGTAATATTTTTGATGTGATGTGAAGGAATTGAAAGTCAAATATACTAAAAAAAAAACTTTTGGGCGATAGATATGTAAATGCATAGCACTTTGTTGTAACTGTTCCAAAGCAAGATTTTAGCTGAAATCTTTAAAATAATTATTAAAAGGTTGAATTGATGATGTTTAGAGCTAGAACTAAATTGTTTTGAAGCTTTGTTGTTATTGTGCATAAGAAACANAGGAGGTCAAAAGGGTTGTTTTCTCATGTTCACCACAATCCTCAAAATATTTTTATCTAAATGATTAGATGTGTCATTTGAAGAATATTATACTATCATGAATGATATATTTCCTTAAAATGAATTTAACTATTTGCATGAGGAAAATTTTTAAAATTTAAGTTTGCTTCATTAGAAGTTTCCACCTACCTTACGGTTGTAAGATATAATTTATTTTACTATGGGGCTTGGTATCTCTATGCGGGCAAGCACTTATAGTTAATTGCTTCTTGAGAGTTGTGGCTTTTGAAAATATTTTCGATTAAAGTATTACTTATGTCAGACTTGATTATATGATAAGTTTCATGAAGATTGATATTATAGAATCTCAGGTCAATTGATGAGTTTGAAAGAATTTAATAGAAATTGGAAGATTAAAGCTTACAATTCAATGATGATGTGTAATGAAAAGGCTTTGAGAAAGGGATAGCCATCTATGCGAATAAGGTATGCCCTGAGAATTAAAATTGTAATTTTTTTATAATAGTATATGCTTTTTGATTAGAGGGATTAGATTTGGTTTTAGAGAGTTTGATTAGGTATTATGGTTTGAGCAGGGTTTGACTTGGAATTGATTTGGTTTGAATAGAGTTTAATTTGGATTAATTCACTTTAATTGAAAACTTGAGTTGAGGAATGTTTTTTATCGTTGTCAGACTTTTTTTGAGAGTATTTGAAGTTTATTGGAAGGTTCGAAATGTTTGAAGTTTTTCAAAGTTCATTCAAGCTTATTTGAAGTTTATTGAATTTAATTGAAGTTTACTTAAGGTTTGTTGAAGTTTATTGAAACTTACCTAAAGTTTGTTTGAAGTTGGCTGAAGTTTGCTTGAAGTTTTGAAGTTCATTTAGAATTACTTAAAATTTGTTTGAGGTCTGGAATTTGTTTGAAGTTAGTAGATGTTTATAAAAGTTTTAAATTTTGAAATGATTTTAAATTGTTTTAGGTTTATTTTTTAAAAGGTTTTAAACTATTGAAAGTTTAAGTCTTGAAGCCTCAAGATGTTTTAGTTTTAAAAGATTTTGTAAAGTTTTCACTTTGAAAAAAATTTTTAGTCTTAAAGTACTAAAGTGTTAAGGTTTTCAAAATTTTATTTCATTTTAAAAAAAGGTTTTTTATTGTTTGGTTCTTGGAAAAGTTTTGGAGTTTTGAAAGTTATTTTGTAGTTTGAAAGTAGTTTTAGATTGAGGTGGTATAACTAAGGTTTGATTCAAGCTTGATTTACTGTGGCTGAGAACTTGAACAGGTTGGAAGAGTATTGATTGAAATCTATTTGGTTTGATTTGAGATTGAAGGCTTAATTGGAGTTAAGATATGATTGATAATGAGTACTGATTGAAGCTTAAGATGTAATTGATTGGAGTTTAATAGAACAAGGAGCAGGACATGCTGGAAGGATTCCAAGATGGAAGTGAAATCCTAACCCTAAAATAAAACTAGACTTTATCATGAGGCTTAGTAGGAAAACTAATATAATTTTTGGTATAACAACCCTAGTTAATATGCCGATAAATTTTCATCGTCTTCGGTACATTAGTATCCTTAAACTATTAATTAGCTGAAAATTTTGAGATCTCCATTATTACCATTATGATGGTGAATATAAATCTGATTACTATTAAATGGTTCGAGATGTCTTTATCAATAACCATGTGTTACTTTATCCTAGGACACCTACATAAGTGTAAGGTGACCTATTCGCAATTACAGAGTTAATTAAGTTTTGAAAGATGACAAAAAAATTTATCGAATTTATATTTAATGACTAGTGTGCAAAATAGATATGTTGTAGAATTTAGAATTTTGATTAATGACTTTCATATTATGAGTTTTACACAAATATACGTATCGTTTCAAGTAATATAGAGCTTTCATTAAAAACCATAATATCAAACTCATAGGGAATACTAAAATTTCTATTTTAATATAGAAGAATTTCTACTAAAAGTGCAAATAAAATTTGTAGGAGAATAATATCAAAATGTTTGTAGAAGGTTAAATACTAAAGTTTGCTATTTCTAATTTAAAGCTAAAAGTAAATCTAGTTTTTCTATACTATTTATGTGTAAAGGAGTTCGAATAATATGAAAAGTCTTTCCACTTGCAATGCGATTATAATCAATGTACAAATGTTTAAAGTTTAAAAATGTGGATTTGTGACAAATAGGAGCATACTTATTCTTCACCATCTCTGAGTGCATAAAGATCATTGGCTAATCCAAAGTAAGGTTCCAAATTCTCTCAGGTTATGCTGGGTGGGTTCTAACCTCTCCCATATTACCCACCGTGCCATCTCTATAGGACTAATCGGTCCTAAAGTACCAAACTTGATCCACCTTAAAATTATGTATTTTTTTATGCACATTTATACTCAATTTTTGAGGATATTATGTTTTAATGAAAGATATTTTTATGTTTTTGGTTGCAGGTGCAAGAAAAAGTGTTTAAGAGTAAAAAGGAGTAAAAATATATTAAAAAGGAGCAAAGTGGGCTAAATTGAAGAAAAGTACCAAACCAGCTGAACTGGCGCCTAAGCGCCAGATGTAGCAATTGGCTGTCATATAAAAGTGCAGTTTGGCACTTAGGAATCACAGTTATCTTCTAGAAGATTCATTGAATGATGCCGAATTTTGAAGAGATGTCTGAAAGAACCCTTGGGTCATTTTTGAAGCTCTATAACTACAGATTAATTCCAAGAGGCTAAGGGGTTGGATCTATAATATCTCATAATGTGTGAATGTGAAGTGTGTGAGATGTTTTTTTTGAGTCTTTGTTATTTCTAGAGTTTTTTAGTCTTGTAAGTAGTGTTGGAGTTAGAGAAGTCAGAAAAGTTTGGTGGAGTGCTTGGGGGAATATTCCAGACACATATTTATATCTTTGTTCGTAAGTTTTGTACTTTGGATTAGAGTTTTATAAACATTTTGTTTTGTTATCCCCTTGCTTTGTGAGTAGTTTTCTTTTCTTTCTCCTTGCAATATGAAATAATTAAGTAAGTGATTTTGTTTTGTTTACTAAAAATTGTGATGATATTTATACTGGTCCTTCATTTACTTTACAAATTGACCACTTGTATTGTTAAAACCTGTTGAGGAACTTATAGACCCGAAAGGGCTAAGATTTCTTGACTTGTGAGTATCACATTCTATCTTGGAAAGATCAGTCACGATCATCTAAACGAGAGTGCAAATAAATAGGGAGATAAGATTTGATGAGTGTACAATTGATGTTTCTAGAGTGACAGGCAAGAATCTTTAATCAATTTGGTTTAGAAATTAGAACTAAGAGTCACTCGTAGGTCCTATAGAGAGGGCACAGTAGGTAATTTATAAGTGAGAGATTAGAACATACCCAGCACTACTATACATGCCGACACCAACTTTAGATTAGCCAATGTTCTTTGCACAATTTGAAAGAAAGTAAAGAAATAAGTATGTTCTTATTTGTTAGAATACCACATTTAAATTTCTGAACAAATTTTGAAATCCTACACTGATTATGAATTATTGGCAAGGAAAAAATCTATTTATATATATTATCTAAGTCATTACATTTACTTTTACTTGCATATAATAGAATTTAGTAAACTTAATTTTCATCTTTCGGATAGTTGATGTAATGTTAAGTAAAGATTTTTTAAAGTCAGAATTCCCATATTTCATTTTATTGTTTACTTGTTTTCGGCTTTCTCGTGGGATCAATACTGGGGTTTTTAAAACTCTATATTAATTGAAACGATACATATACTTGCATAATACCCTAGTGAGAAAACTATTTCTTTAGTTTTTATCATATTACATTTGCACTCACTAGTCGCTAAATATCATTTGGGTTAAATTCTTGGCATATTAAGGAACATAAATATCTGTGTAATTGCGGTTCGGGTCAAGTTTTTGGTGCTGTTGTTGAAGAAGCGACGAAAAAACAAAACTTTAAAGAAAATATCTCTTTCATAATTTTCTTTGAAACCTTACTTTTTATTGTTAAAAATTTTTAGTTTTATTTACTTGAAATTTTCAAAATTTACAAAAATTAAAAAATAAAAAAATTATTATAAAAACCAAAATATAGTACATTTTTTTTGCAAAAATTGATAAAAAAGAAAAAAAAATTTATTGCTTTAGCAATTTATTTTCTGAATTTTACTTTTTGTATTTGAAGTTCAAGATCTGAAGATTTAGTACTCTACGATTCTGAATTAGAACGAACCATAAGAAGAGTTCGAAAGCAAAAACAACTTCACAATTTTCAAAAAATGGCAAACACATCACAAAATAACATTGAAACTTTTACTAATGAAAATAAACATCAAAATTTACAAAGACCTTTAATGGATTATGCTAGCCCTACAATAGATGAAATTCACTTAATTATTCAAATCCCTGCTGTAGCGGCTAACTCATTTGAACTTAAAAGTCTGCAATAATTGAATTAGTGCAAAAAAATCATTTTGAGGGAACACCAATTGAGGATCCTAATTTACATCTTGCAAGTTTTTTAGAACTTTGTGTTACATTTAAATATGATGGTGTATCGAAAGATGTGATTAAACTTAGACTTTTTCCTTTTTCTTTAAGAGATAAAGCTAAGATGTGGTTAAACTCATTAACACATCGATCTACTAAAAATTGGGGAGAAATGACATAGAAATTCTTGGCTAAATATTTTCTTCCTTAGAAAATTATTAAGCTTAGAAATGATATTACTTCTTTTATTTAGTTTGAAGGGGAGTAAAGTTATGAGCCTTGAGAATTATTTAAGGAACTTCTTAGAAAGTATCCGCATCATGCTTTACCTAAATGGTTAATTATTCAAACATTTCACAATGGGTTAATAGGTTCCCTTAGAACTATAATTGATGCTACTGCTAGAGAATCTTTAATGTCAAAATCATTTGATGAAGCACATGCCCACACTGAAGAAATGACCACAAATAATTTTCAATGGCCCTCAGAAAGGGTAAATCCAAAAAAAGTGGCTAGTATTCATGATAATGATGCTGTACCATCTTCATAGCTCAAGTTGCTACGTTATCTAAGAAATTAGATAATTATGTTACGAATTTTTCTCAAATACCTCAAGCAAGTGAAGAAAATTTATTAGGACGAACCAATGGTTCTCAATCATTAGAAATGTTACATGCAGCTGTTAATAAACCAAATAACCCATATTCAAACTTTTATAACCCAGGTTGGAAATACCGCCCTAATTTTAACTGGAAAAATTCTAGAAGTGGAAATCAACAATAGAGGAATAATCAAGCGAACCCAACAGGAAACTGGAACAATCAGTGTAATTCTAACTATCGACCTTTTTATCCTCCTGGCTTTAATAACCAACAATTTAAGGAAAAGAAGTTGTCTATAGAAGTAGTTATGCAAGTGGGTAATTAGATGCAAAGTCAAAGTGTTGCAATAAGAAATATTGAGAATAAACTTGGACAAATTGCTAACGCACTTAGCAATAGACCTTAAGGAACACTTCCTAGTAATATTAATGTAAATCCTAAAGAAAAAAGATCAGAACAAGAAAAATTAAAGCTTTTCAACTTTGGAATGGAAATAAATTAAAATTTAGAAGTTAAAAAGAGATTGAAGTTGAGAGAGAGATTGAAAACCTAAACAAACTATTTTTAAAGACCTAGAATGATCTATCTCTCCAATTAAAAATGATTTAGAAAGACCACCACTTCCTTTTCCTCAAAAGTTGAGAAAACAAAAGCTTGATCAATAATTTTCAAAATTTTTTGAGATATTTTAAGAAGCTTACAATCAATATTCCGTTTATAGAAGCTTTGGAACAAACATTGAGTTATGCGAAATTTATAAAAGATATATTAAACAAGAAGAGGAAGCTTGAAGCTCATGAGACTGTTGCACTGAGTGAAGAATGTAGTGCANACTATACAATTGATGAAATTGAACATGAAATTTATCTTTATCTCAAACAATATGTTTATAGTTCCTCTTTATTGGGTGGAAAAGTCAAGGAGGTCAAAAGGGTTGTTTTCTCATGTTCACCACAATCCTCGAAATATTTTTATCTAAATGATTAAATGCGTCATTTGAAGAATATTATACTATCCTGAATGATATATTACCTTAAAATGAATTTAACTATTTGCATGAGGAAAATTTTTAAAATTTAAGTTTGCTTAATTAAAAGTTTCCACCTACCTTATGGGTGTAAGATATAATTTATTTTACTATGGGGCTTGGTATCTCTATGAGGGCAAGCACTTATAGTTAATTGCTTGTTGAGAGTTGTGGCTTTTGAAAATATTTTTGATTAAAGTATTACTTATGTCAAACTTGATTATATGATAAGTTTCATGAAGATTGATATTATAGAATCTCAGGTCAATTGATGAGTTTGAAAGAATTTAATCGAAATTGGAAGATTAAAACTTACAATTCAATGATGATGTGTAATGAAAAGGCCTTGAGAAAGGGTTAGCCATCTATGCGAATAAGGAATGCCCTGAGAATTAAGATTGTGAATTTTTTATAATATTATATGGTTTTTTATTAGAGGGATTAGATTTGGTTTTAGAGAGTTTGATTAGGTATTATGGTTTGAGCAGGGTTTGACTTGGAATTGATTTGGTTTGAATAGAGTTTGATTTGGATTAATTCACTCGAATTCAAAAGTTGAGTTGAGGAACTTTTTTTTATCGTTGTCAGACTTTTTTTTGAAAGTATTTGAAGTTTATTGGAAGGTTCGAAATGTCTGAAGTTTTTCAAAGTTCATCCAAGCATATTTGAAGTTTATTGAATTTAATTGAAGTTTACTTAAGGTTTGTTGAAGTTTATTGAAACTTACTTAAAGTTTGTTTGAAGTTGCTGAAGTTTGCTTGAAGTTTTGAAGTTCATTTGGAATTACTTAAAATTTGTTTGAGGTCTGGAATTTGTTTGAAGTTAGTAGATGTTTATAAAAGCTTGAAAGTTTGAAATGATTTTAAAATGTTTTAGGTTTATTTTTGAAAAGGTTTTAAACTATTGAAAGTTTAAGTTTTGAAGCCTCAAGATGTTTTAGTTTTAAAAGATTTTGTAAAGTTTTCACTTTGGAAAAAAATTTTAGTCTTAAAGTACTAACGTGTTAAGGTTTTCAAATTTTTATTTCATTTTAAAAAAAGGTTTTTTATTGTTTGGTTCTTGGAAAAGTTTTGGAGTTTTGAAAGTTATTTTGTAGTTTGAAAGTAGTTTTAGATTGAGGTGGTATAACTAAGGTTTGATTCAAGCTTGATTTACTGTGGCTGAGAACTTGAACAGGTTGGAAGAGTATTGATTCAAATCTATTTGGTTTGATTTGAGATTGAAGACTTAATTGGAGTTAAGATATGATTGATAATGAGCACTGATTGAAGCTTAAGATGTGATTGATTGGAGTTTAATAGAACAAGGAGCAAGACATGCTGGAAGGATTCCAAGATGGAAGTGAAATCCTAACCCTAAAATAAAACTAGACTTTATCATGAGGCTTAGTAAGTAAACTAATATAATTTTTGGTAGAACAACCCTAGTTAATATGCCGATAAATTTTCATCGACTTGGGTACATTAGTATCCTTAAACTATTAATTAATTGAAAATTTTGAGATCTCCATTATTACCATTGTGATGGATAATATAAATCTGATTACTATTAAATGGTTCGAGATGTCTTTATCAATAACCATGAGTTACTTTACCCTAGGACACCTACATAAGTGTCAGGTGACCTATTCGCAATTACACAGTTAATTAAGTTTTGAAAGATGAAAAAAAAAAATTATCGAATTTATATTTAATGACTAGTGTGCAAAATAGATATGTTGTAGAATTTAGAATTTTTATAAATGGCTTTCACATTATGGATACTACACAAGTATATGTATCGTTTCAAGTAATATAGAGCTTTCATTAAAAATCACAATATCGAACTCATAGGGAATACTAAAATTTCTATTGTAAATTAGAAGAATTTCTACTAAAAGTGTAAATAAAATTTGTAGGAGAATAATATCGAAATGTTTGTAGAAGGTTAAATACTAAAGTTTGCTATTTCTAATTTAAAGCTAAAGTAAATGCAATTTTTCTATACTATTTATGTGTAAAGGAGTTCGAATAATATGAAAAGTCTTTCCACTTGCAATGAGATTATAATCAATGTACAAATGTTTAAAGTTTAAAAATGTGGTTTTGTGACAAATAGGAGCATACTTATTCTTCACCATCTCCGAGTGCATAAAGATCATTGACTAATCCAAAGTAAGGTTCCAAATTCTCTCAGGTTATGCTTGATGGGTTCTAACCTCTCCTATATTACCCACCATGCCATCTCTATAGGACTAATTGGTCCTAAGGTACCAAACTTGATCCACCTTAAAATTACGTATTTTTTTATGCACATTTATACTTAATTTTTGAGGATATTATGTTTTAATGAAAGATATTTTTATATTTTTGGTTGCAGGTGCAAGAAAAAAAGTTTAAGAGTAAAAAGGAGTAAAAATATATTAAAAAGGAGAAAAGTGGGCTAAATTGAAGAAAAGTACCAAACCAGCTGAACTGGTGCCTAAGCGCCAGATATAGCAATTGCCTGGCATATAGGAGTGCAGTTTGGCACTTAGGCATCACAGTTATCTTCTAAAAGATTCATTGAATGATGCCGAATTTTGAAGAGATGTCTGAAAGAACCCTTGGGTCATTTTTGAAGCTATATAACTACAGATTAATTCCAAGAGGCTAAGGGGTTGGATCTATAAAGTCTCATAATGTGTGAGTGTGAAGTGTGCGAGAAGTTTTTTTTTTTAGTCTTTTTTATTTCTGGAGTTTGTTAGTCTTGTAAGTAGTGTTGGAGTTAGAGAAGTCAAAAAAGTTTGGTGGAGTGCTTGGGGAAATATTCCAGATACGTATTTATATCTTTGTCCTTAAATTTTGTACTTTAGATTAGAGTTTTATAAATACGTTTTGTTTTGTTATCCCCTTGCTTTGTGAGTAGTTTTCTTTTCTTTCTCCTTGCAATATGAAATAATTAAGTAAGTGATTTTGTTTTGTTTACTAAAAATTGTGATGATATTTATACTGGTCCTTCATTTACTTTACAAATTGGCCACTTGTATTGTTAAAACTTGTTGAGAAACTTATAGACCTGAAAGGGCTAAGATTTCTTAACTTGTGAGTATCACATTCTATCTTAGAAAGATCAGTCACGATTATCTAAACGGGAGTGCAAATAAATAAAGAGATAAGATTTGATGAGTGTAGAATTGATGTTTCTAGAGTGACATGCAAGATTACTTAGTCAATTTGGTTTAGAAATTAGAACTAAGAGTCACTCGTAGTAGCTATAGAGAGGGCACAATAGGTAATTTATAAGTGAGAGATTAGAACCTACCCATCACTACTATACATGCCGACACCAACTTTAGATTAGCCAATGTTCTTTGCACAATTTGAAAAAAAGTAAAGAAATAAGTATGTTCTTATTTGTTACAATACCATATTTAAGTTTCTAAACAAATTTTGAAATCCTAAACTGATTATGAATTATTGGCAAGGAAAAATTCTCTTTATATATATTATCTAAGTCATTACATTTACTTTTACTTGCATATAATAGAATTTAGTAAACTTAATATTCATCTTTCAGATAGTTGATGTAATCTTAAGTAATTTTTTAAAGTTAGAATTTCCATATTTCATTTTATTGTTTACTTGTTTTCGGCTTTCTCGTGGGATCGATACTGGGGTTTTTAAAGACAACTCTATATTAATTGAAACGATATATATACTTGCATAATACCCTAGTGAGAAAACTATTTCTTTAGTTTTTATCATATTACATTTGCACTCACTAATCCCTAAATATCATTTGGGTTAAATTTTTGGCATATTAAGGAACATAAATATCTGCGTAATTGCGGGTCTGATCAAGTTTTTGGTGTTGTTACTGAGGAAGCGAAAAAAAAACAAAAATTTAAAGAAAATATCTCTTTCAGAATTTTCTTTGAAACTTTGCTTTTTATTGTTAAAAATTTTTTAGTTTTATTTACTTGAAATTTTCAAAAATTACAAAAATTAAAAAATAAAAAAAATTATTATAAAAACCAAAAAGTAATACATTTTTTTTGCAAAAATTGATAAAAAAGAAAAAAAAATATTTTTACTGCTTTAGCAATTTATTTTCTGAATTTTACTTTTTGTATTTGAAGTTCAAGATCTGAAGATTTAGTACTTTACGATTCTAAATTAGAATGAACCATAAGAAGAGTTCGAAAGCAAAAACAACTTCATAATTTTCAAAAAATGGCAAAAACATGACAAAATAACATTGAAACTTTTACTAATGAAAATAAACATCAAAATTTACAAAGACCTTTAATGGATTATGCTAGCCCTACAATAGATGAAATTCACTTAAGTATTCAAATCCCTGTTATAACGACTAACTCATTTGAACTTAAAAGTCTGCAAAAATTCAAATAGTGCATAAAAATCATTTTGAGGGAACACCAACTGAGGATCCTTATTTACATCTTGCAAGTTTTTTAGAACTTTGTGTTACATTTAGATATGATGGTGTATCGAAAGATGTGATTAAACTTAGACTTTTTCCTTTTTCTTTAAGAGATAAAGCTAAGATGTGGTTAAACTCATTAACACATCGATCTACTAAAAATTGGGGAGAAATGACACAGAAATTCTTGGCTAAATATTTTCCTTCTTAAAAAATTACTAAGCTTAGAAATGATATTACTTCTGCTATTTAGTTTGAAGGGGAGTAAAGTTATGAGGCTTGAGAATTATTTAAGGAACTTCTTAGAAAGTATCTGCATCATGCTTTACCTAAATGGTTAATTATTCAAACATTTCACAATGGGTTAATAGGTTCCCTTAGATCTATAATTGATGCTACTGCTAGAGAATCTTTAATGTGAAAATCATTTGATGAAGCACATGCCCTCACTGAAGAAATGACCACAAATAATTTTCAATGACCCTCAGAAAGGGTAAATCCAAAACAAGTGGCTAGTATTCATGATAATGATGCTTTACCATCTTCATAGCTCAAGTTGCTGTGTTGTCTTAGAAATTAGATAATTATGTTATGAATTTTTCTCAAATACCTCAAGCAAGTGAAGAAAATTTATTAGGACAAACCAATGGTTCTCAATCATTAGAAATGTTACATGCAGCTGTTAATAAACCAAATAACCCATATTCAAACTTTTATAACCCAGGTTGGAAAAACCACCCTAATTTTAACTGGAATAATTCTAGAAGTGGAAATCAACAATAGAGGAATAATCAAGCGAACCCAACAGTAAACTTGAACAATTAGTGTAATTCTAACTATCGACCTTTTTATCCTCCTGACTTTAATAACCAACAATTTAAGGAAAAGAAGTTCTCTATAGAAGAAGTTGTTTTGCAAGTGGGTAATTAGATGCAAAATCAAAGTGTTGCAATAAGAAATATTGAGAATAAACTTGGACAAATTGCTATCGCACTTAGCAATAGACCTCAAAGAACACTTCCTAGTACTATTAAAGTAAATCCTAAAGAAAAAAGATCAGAACAAGAAAAATTAAAGCTGTTCAACTTAGAAGTGGAAATAAATTAAAATTTAGAAGTTAAAAAGAGATTGAAGTTGAGAGAGAGATTGAAAACATAAATAAATTATTTTTAAAGACCTAGAATGATCTGTCTCTCCAATTAAAAATGATTTAGAAAGACCACCACTTCCTTTTCCTCAAAAGTTGAGACAACAAAAGCTTGATCAATAAATTTCAAAATTTTTTAAGATATTTAAAAAGCTTACAATCAATATTCCGTTTGTAGAAGCTTTGGAACAAAGATTAAGTTATGCAAAATTTATAAAAGATATATTAAATAAGAAGAGGAAGCTTGAAGCTCATGAGACTGTTGCACTGAGTGAAGAATGTAGTGCAATAATTGAAAAGAAGCTTCTTCAAAGCTTAAAGGCCCAGGTAGCTTTACAATACCCTATACAATTGGAGAGAAATTTTATGAAAAAGGACTTATACAATTTGGGAGCTAGCATTAATCTCATGCCTTTATCCATTTTTCGAAGGTTAGAGTTAGAAGAGATTTCTCCCACCATTCTAACCCTTCAGTTAGTTGATCAATCTATTACTTATCCTAAAGGGGTTATAGAAGATGTATTTTTTAAGGTGAATAAAAGTATCTTCTCTCTGGATTTCATTAGGCTAGATGATCTCAACTTTCTATATAGATGTAAAATGCGATGTATGCAACTATATGCTTAATTTCCTTAATAGTTATTCTTAATTAGTAATAAAGCCAAAAACTTGATCCAAAGCAAAATCTAGGTATATTTTCCATTATGAAACAATTAGGAATACATTTATAATAATTAAATATGGGATACTACAGAAGTATACATATCGTTATTAAGTAATATGGGACTTTTTGATTAATCGCAGAATATCGAATCCACAGAGAAGATTGCAATATGCACTTTAAAAAAAAATGGAAAGTTTAGATGACAAAAATCTACTTATGCAAAATATTCTTACTTAAACTTAAGATGATATAATAGGAATGAAAATTCAATTCTTTTTGTAATTTTTGGTTTATGATAATAAAGTAAACAACTAATTAACTTTACTAAATATTTGCATGATGAAGACAATATAAATAAAATATTTTTTTCCTTATCATGAATTAGTAGTAAATATAAAAATTCTGTTGTGGAAGTATGCAAAATGTGTTGTGTCAGATAGGAGCAATAATATTCTTTACCCTTGCTAGAGACGTTATAAAGAATATTGACTACTCTATAGTTTGAATAGTCTTGAAGACTAGTTAGGTAGGGAAGATATTAGCTCTCATTCTAGAGTTGCCTCTTCTCCCTCCACCTGAGGGCTAACATCTCATATCAAAACCTAAAACTATAAATCAAGTTGGGGCATTAGCGTGTCACTTTAAAGTCCTATAATTATACACAATTGAAAAGTTTATTTCCCTATTTATTTACACTCAACCCCATGAACTACATTGTCATTCATGAATTTAATATGTGATTCTAACCATTTGTTGACTGAGACAGTACCATCTTGGATCTTACATATTCTCACAACAGGTATTAACATCTTAATTAGCCACATCAAGAAGTACATGATGTGCAAGGTTTTAAATCATCACAACTTCTTCCAACATTAAAGTATAATACTTCACACAACTTCCTATAAATACTTAATTACTTATCATTTTAAGGAAAAAGATAAAGAAAACTACTCACAATCTATGGAGAAAATATAACCACAAATGAGTTTAAAAGTAGAAATCATGCACAAAAATAAGAAATCTAAGTTAAAACCAAGTGTAGTCACAAAGATAAACACTTAACTCAAATCCTCTCCACCAAATGTCTTGAAGTTCCTTTGAATTCTCTTCCTTCACTCGCAATACAAAACTAACACTCAAAATAAAAAAAAAGTGGCCGGCGACGGTGGTGATGAGCGACCGTTACTCGGATGAATGATGGCTATGAATGTCTAATGGCTGACCTCCTCCTTTGATGATCCAAGTCTTCTTTAATAAAAATCCAAAAGGTGCTTTGGTCTCTTCAAAATGTGTCTCCATTCAATGAATCTTCAAGAAGTTCTTTCTTTCAAAAGCTAATTGAATGAACTTTCATGTCATAGATTATTTATCACATTTTTACCAAGGGTTGGTCAAAAACCTCTTCAAAAAATTGTCTAAATTCAATGAATCATCAAATAACTAATTCTAGTGCTTAGGCGCGACTCTTTGGTACACAGGCGCAAATGCTTGACGCTTAGGTGCCCTAGTTCATTTTTGCACCTTCATCATTTTTGCTCTAAATTTGACCCTTTTTCACTCATTTTAGTATTTTTCATCCATTTGATTGTACCTGAAAGAAAGACACACAAATACCTTTCATTAAAGAGCAATATCTCAAAAATACATATAAAATGTGTATAAAACCACTATATATTTTTGGTGTATCAAAATCCCGCAAACTTAAAATGTTACTTATCCTCAAGTGACCTTTCAATATTTAAAAACTAAATAAGTAGATGATGTATATAAGTTACTTTGGGAGTTACTAAAATTTTGATTTAGAAATATAGCTGTCCAATTTAGAAAAAAATTAGTAAATGAGATAATCTTAGAGTTTAGAAATTTTTAATGTTAAGAAATATGAAAATATGAGCTTTTATCTAATTCAAAAATATTGTAAATTCTCCAAATATAGCTTTTAGGAATTTTATCTTCTTCACTTAAAAATTTTTACTAAGTATAATTTTGCTTACTATATTATATCCTTATGCTTAAGAGTTTCTCAAGTCTTATACTTTAGAAAGATCTGATGTGGAACCAATTTTTGATTAGGCACTAATCCTCAAGCTTCTCCTCCCTTTTTTAAATTTTCATTTCTTTTATTTTTTCTCCTTTTCTTTTCCTTTTCTTTTATTTTTTCTCCTTTTCTTTTCCTTTTTCTTTCCTTTTTTCAGGCAAGGATTACTATATCTGGATAGGCCTTTAATGATTTTGAATTTCACTCATCTTTTTCTAAAGCAAAGAGTTGATATTTTTCTTTCACTTAAAAACATAATAATAGTTATTGAAAATTACTTTCAATAAAAGAAATTTAAGTTTTGAAAATAAAAATCTAAATCATCTAAATTTTTAAAAAGTACAATTTTTCCTACTAAAAATAGTTACACCATACTTAGTATTTTCCACACCAAAAAAAGTTTTTAACTTTAACTTTTTATTTATTACTATAAATTTTAACTAATATCTCTTTCTCATTTCTATGTTCAAAGTTTTACTTCCTTAATATAACTTCATATATATGATCATTTTTTTTCAAATCAAAATCAAATTTATTTGAAATACATTTGAGAACAAATAAATTTTTATCTTCTTTAGAAAAATTTTCACCCCCCCCCCAAACTTGAATTTTTAATAAAATAAAATATTTTAGCATCACATATAAATATTAACAGGAATGAAAATTTAAAATAACATGCTTGCAAGAATTTTTACATCCTAAATATGCAAGTACAAAAATTAAAAATAGGAATGAAAAATAAATTGATCAAAGTTTAATTTACTTAACATGTAGAGATTCAATAGACTTTTATGTAGTGAAGTATAACATAAAAGCAAACAAGCACACTAACAAACATACTTGACTGCAACATAACGAAAAATATCTGGTAGTAAATTGAAAATTGTAAACATTCAGCTTTTAAGTAAAAAGTTAGCTATAATCTAAACCTTTCTAAGATCCAAAATTAAGTTCAGTATAAACTAACTAACTACAATAAATAATGAAGTTAACATAATTATTACCACCAAGCATAATAACTACTAACAAAAAATAATTACATCACAATAGTGTTTACTAAACAAAGCACAACAAAAACTATCAGTCTCAATAATAACAATTGAAAACACAATAAAAAGTATAGAATAACTGCACCATCAATAGTTCACAACAGCACATAAACTAAAAATTAAATAAAACTATAGATCCAAGCTAATCATCCTTATCCTTTGCATCTCTCATCACTATGCCAAGTATGTGCAGGCTCATATGGTGGATATCTATGATATTGAGGAAATACAACATTCTGATTCCCTTTCATGAGGTTTTCCATAGCTAAGCTGAATTTACCCTCATAATCATTATGTCTCTTCTTGTATCCATCCTTATGCTCTACAAAATGTTATAAATTTAATACCATATCGGCAGTGTAGTTGCATTATCCAAAATCCTCTGTAATAGCTGTGACTGAGAATCAAATCTAACAGTCTGACCCAGAGATATAGAAGCACGTGAAGTAGAAGCACGTGAAGTAGAAGCTCGTGATATAGAAGCAACAGAACTACTAGAAAATTCTCCTCTCCATCAAAAAAAGAAATGATGTGAATAAGATTTCACATTCACACTGGTAATGAGCTTAAGAGGTTTCAAGATCTCCTCACAACTGTTAAATCTAACATGAGCCTGTTTGCATAAAGAAAAGATCAAGGATGCAAATCCCAAACTTGCATTAGTAGTAGCATCAACAGAACTGGTAATAACTCCATGAATCAAAGCTCCAATGTCGATGGGCTTGAACTACTACATGCAATAGTTTAAATTTGCTTGATCACGGGTCACTTAACTAAGATGATTAGTAGGCAACAGACGAGTAAAAATAAAATAATGCCATGTCTTTTTAGTGGCATCCAACTTTGAAGTAGAAAATTTATCTTTGTTTTTATTTATAATTTTCCAAAGTCCTCTTCCAACAGTCAAAGATGAAATAATCTCATCTAGCTCCTCCATAGTAGGACTATACTTCGAATAAAAACACAAAGTACTCGGGACAAATGCTAAAATTGATTTATTACCTCAGGTGAAAAAGGCACTGTCTTTCCCCTCACCATGACTCCTTTTTCAGCTTCAGGGAAATTCACATAAAACTCCTGCACAATAGAAATCACTGCAACAACAGAAAAAAAAAAACTACTCCCTGATACGCCTAAAATATATTTAGACACACTTTTATACCTATTTTTGGGATATTGTGCTTTAATGGAAGGTATTTTTTGTGTTTTTCTTTCAGGTACAGGTAAAAAGGTGAAACTGCTTAAAGGAGTGAAAAAGGATAAAATTTGGAGAAAATAGGTGCAAAATATGCAAAAGTGTTTTGGCGCCTAAGTGTCAGATCTGGCGCTTAAGCGCCGGTTAAACAGAGAAGGTCGTGCCTAAGCGTCAGAGGCCCCGTGCCTAAGCGACAATGGCATTTATTGGATGAGTAAATTCGGTTTTTGCAAATTTTAAAGAGGTTTTTGAGGCACCAGTTGGCTTAATAGGTGGTTACAACCACCATGGATGAAAATTATTATGAAAGGATGCATCTCGTGGGGAAATACATCGAATTAAGACACATTTTGAAGAGATATCATGACACCTTTTGGAGAATTATAAAAGAAGAAAGATTGAGACTTTGAAAAGGGGTCCTAAAAGTACTGGGAAAGTTTAGAAAGTTCTAAAATTGGGGAGTTAGTTGGGGAGATTTTCAGGCATCACATATTTATCCTTTTTATTTTAGTTTTATATTGAGAGTGTTGTAAAAGAGAAGAGATTGATTAAAAATTCAAGTGTTTAGTGGACTTGTGATAAGTTTTTATCTTTTGTTTTAGACCATTTTTGGTTTTAATCGAGACTTATTGTTTGTTTGTTAATGATTTATAATTTTAAACTAAAGTGTGGTTTTCTTTTCTCCATGGATTTTGAGTAGTTTTCTTTATCTTTCTTCTTAAAATGATAAGTAATTAAGTGTTGTATGGAAGTTGTGGAGAGTATCGATCTTTAATGTTGGAAGAAGTTGTGATTTAAATCTATGTACTTCATTTACTTCTTGATTTAGCAAATCTAGATGTTTAAATTTACTGTGAGAACATGTAAGAATTGGGCATGTATTATCTCAGTGAACAATTGGAATGAATCACATGAGGTTGTATGAATGAGAATGTAGTTTATATGATTGAGTGCAAATAAATAAGGAAATATTCATTGAAGGGTGTAGAGTTAGAGGAGTTTAAAGTGACAGGTTAAAGCCCCCAACTCAGTTTATTATTTTAGGTTCTGATACGCGATGTTAGCCCCTAGGTGGAGGGAATTGAGGGAACTCTAGAATGAGAGCTAGTATCTTCCCTGCCTGGTCGGTGTTTAGAACTATTCAAACTTAAAATTAGCCAATGTCTTTATAACATCTCTAGTAAGGGAAAAGAATATTATTGCTCCATTTTGACACAACACAATATGCATACTTCCACAACAGAATTCCTATACTTATTATTGATTCATGATAAGGGGAAAGATATTTTCATATTTAGTACTTTTCTTCTACAAAAACTCAAGTTATCTTTTTAAGTTTGTACTATTTTATCAAAATATTAAAAAAAAAATATTTAAACTTTCTTTACTGCAAAATCCTCTTTAGTTTAAACAATTGTCTTTTTAAAAATAGAAAGTTTTCTAAAAAGTGCATATTGCATATTTTCCCTGTGGGTTCGATATTCAGGTCTTAAACCAAAAGTCTTATATTACTTGATAACAATACATATACTTGTATATTATCCCTATATATAAAAATTAAAATTTAAATTCTTATTTTTCTTCTGGATCAAGTTTTTGGTTTTGTTGTGAAATAAGGAAAAATAAGTGAAAAAAAATATAATCAGAATTATTGTTATACTGTTGCATATAAGCAGTTTCAAGATCAAGTTTTTGGCGCCGTTGCCAGGGAAGTGAAGTGAAAATTGTAAAGAATCTATTTATTTAAAAGCAAATTTCTATTTTTATAAAGTCTTATTTAAACTTTATGTTATTGTTTTTTGTTTTGTGTGTGTGTTTAGTTTTATTTTATTTTATGTTAGTGTATGCGTAGTTCAGGTTTTGAAGGACTAGTGCCCTATGATTCTGAATTAGAGAGAACTGTTAGAAAAATTAGAAAAACCAAAAAATTAAAAATCTTGAAAAATCCAAAAAAAATAGAAATGACAAACCAAAATGATCAAAAAGTTGAAATTCATTAAGAGTTTAGACCTTTAAGAGATTATGTCAACCCTACTGTAGATGAACTTCATTGTAGTATTCAAAAACCTACTGTAGTGCTAATTCATTTGAGCTGAAACCTGCTAGTATCCAAATGGTATCAAATAATCAGTTTGGGGATCACCAATTAAAGATCAAAATTTACAACTTGCCAATTTTCTAGAATTGTGCGCTACATTTAAATACGATGGTGTATCAGATGATTCCATAAGACTTAGGTTATTTCATTTCTCACTGAGGGATAAAGCTAAGATGTGGTTGAATTTGTTAACACCTAAATCTATCAAAACTTGGGATTATTTAGCACAAAAAAAGTCTTTCTAAATATTTTCCAGCATAAAAAACTGCGAAGCTTAGAAATGATATTACATCTTTTAATGAATTTGAAGGGGAATTTATTTATGAAGCATGAGAAAGATTTAAAGAACTCTTATGAAAGTGTCCACACCATGCTATACTAGATTTGTTAATAATTTAAACTTTTTTATAATGGATTAGTTGGATCTCTTAGATCAATTATCGATGCCACTGGTAGTGGTTCATTGATGTCAAAACCATTTCAGGACGCTTATGCTTTAATTGAAGAAATGACTACCAATAATTTTAAATGGCCTTCTGAGAAGGTGAATCCTAAGAAAGTAGCCAATATTCATGAATCTGATTCAATTACTATGTTAGCAAATCACGTTGCTGCAATTTCAAGGAAGTTAGCCCAATTTGGAATAAATTTTTCTCAACCAATTTTCATGATAAAAGAGAATTCATTAGGCCAAATGGTAGATTTTCAAGCATCATTAGAAACTTTGAATGCCATATATAATAAGCAGAATAACCCATATTCAAATTATTATAACCCAGGTTAACAACCCATCCCAACTTTAACGGGAATAACAATTCAGGTGATAATAATCAATAATGGGGGAACAACCAAGTAAACTCATCGGGAAACTGGAACAATTAAGGGAATAATAATTATATGTAATTATCCTCCAGGTTTCAATAGTAAAACACAATTTATGGAGAAGAAATTATCTTTAGAAGAAGTGGTGTTACAAATGGGAAATCAATTACAAAGTCAAGGAGCTACAATTAGAAATGCAACTTGGGCAAATAGAAAATTCATGAAGTAATATATCCCAAAGAACACTTCCTAGTAATACTGAATCAAATCTAAAAGACCAATATAAAGAGCAAGTAAAAGCTGTTGAACTTAGATATGGAAGCGAGTTGGAAGGTAGGGTTCAAGAAAAAACTGAAGTAGAGAGAGAAGAAATTGAAGAATCAAAAGAGGATGCTCCAAAAGATTCCGAGACTTCGTCAGCAGAAGTTGGATAAGCAATTTTCAAAGTTTCTGGAAATATTTAAGAAGCTTACAATTAATATTCCATTTGTTGAAGCCTTAAAACAAATGCCAAACTATGTAAAGTTTATGAAGGATATTCTCAACAGGAAAAGGAAGTTTGAAGATAATGAGACTGTTGCACTTAGTGAAGAGTGCAGTGCTATAATTCTGAAAAAGCTTCCTGAAAAGCTTAAAGATCCTGGTAGCTTTACAATTCTATGTGCAATAGAAGACAGATTTTATGGGAAAGCTTTATGTGATTTAGGTGCAAGCATTAACCTTATGCCATTATCAATATTCAAAAGATTGGGATTAGAAGAAATAAGCCCCGGTACTGTAACTCTGCAGTTCGCAGATTGTTCGATAACATATTCTAAAGGAGTTATAAAAGATGTCCTAGTGAAAGTGGATCAATTTATCTTTCTTGTTGATTTCATTATGCTAGATATGCAAAGATAAAGAGATACCTATCATTTTGGGGAGACATTTCCTAGCCACAAGAAGAGCAATGATGATACTTGTAATTTTGGGGAGGCTTTTCCTAGTCACAGGAAGAGAAATGATAAATGTGCAGAAAGGGGAATTAATAATGCGTGCTAATGATCAAACTATTACTTTCAATATTTCAAGATGAATGAAATATCCTGTAAAAGGTAAAGTTGATGAATGTTTTAAGATGGATGTTATAAGATATCTAAGTGAATGCCATTTCAAAACAACTTATGAAGAAAAATCTGAAGAAAAAATTTGGAACACGAACAAGAAGAGAAATTAGATCGATGTGAAGAACTTTTTAAGGAATATTCAAACTATGTTAGGGAAAGTTTTGAAATTTTGGACACAATAGAAAAAAGATAAATTATTTTGTTGATCAATTGAAAAAACTCTAGAATTTGAGTTTAAGTTACTTCATATAAAGTTAAAATATGCCTTTTTAGGAGATTCCTATACTTTAACGGTTATAATTTCCTTAAAATTAACGATGAAAAAAGAAGAAAGGTTGATGAAAATTCTAAAAAATATTAAGATAGCCTTTGGATAGACAATTGCTGATATTAAAGGAATCAGTCATTCAATTTGTATGCATAGATATCAAATGGAAGAGAACTGTAAACCCAGGGTTGATCCTTAAAGGAGGCTGAATCATGTTATGAAAGAAGTTGTTAAGAAAGAAATTTTAAAGTGGTTAGATGCTAGAATTATTTACCTTATTTCAGATAGTGCATGTGTTAGTCCAATTCACTGCGTTCCTAGGAAAGGAGGAGTAACTGTAAATGTGAATGAACATAATGAATTAATACCCACTAGACAAGTTATAGGGTGATGAATATGCGTTGATTATAGAAAATTAAATCTTGCCACTAGGAAAGATCATTTTTCATTACCATTTCTAGATCAAATGCTGGATAGACTAGCTGGACATAAATATTTTGCTTTCTGATGGATATACTAGTTATCACAAAATACAAATATCTCTTGAGGATTAAGAGAAAACAACTTTTGCCAGTCATTATGGTACTTTTGCTTTTAGAAGGATGCCCTTTGGTTTATGTAATGCCCTTACTACATTTCAAAGATGTATTATGGTAATTTTTTGTGATTTAATTGAAAAAGGGATTAAAGTATTCATGGTTGATTTTTCAGTGTTTGGAACTTCATTTGACTTATGTTTAGAACATTTATCTAAAGTTCTTAAGCGCTGTGAAGAAACAAATTTAGTCCTTAATTGATAAAAATTCCAATTTGTGGTAGTAGGAGGAATTGTATTAGGCCATCAAATATCAAAAAATGGTGTGGAAGTAGATCCTATTAAAATTCATGTGATAGCTACCTTACCTTATCCAAAAAAATGTAAGGTAAATTAGGAGTCTTTTAGGACATGATGGATTCTACAGGAGATATATTAAAGACTTTTCAAAGATTGCTAAGCCTTTATGTCATTTACTGGAGAAAGATGCAATTTTTAATTTTGATGAAGAATGCCTAAAATATTTTAATTTATTAGAAGAAAAATTAATCACTACACCAATTATAGTTTCACCAAATTGGGGAAAACCTTTTGAATTAATGTGTGATGCTAGTGATTATGCTATAGGAGTTGTTTTAGGGCAAAGATATGATAAAATTTTCAAAGTAATTTACTATGCTAGTAAAACTCTTAATGAAACTTAAATCAATTATACAAAAACTGAAAAAGAGTTATTAGCAATAGTATATGCTTTCGATAAATTAAGATCATATTTAATTGGAACTCATTGTGTAGTGCATAAAGATCATTCTACTATCAAGTACTTAATGAAAAAGAATGATGATAAACCTAGAATTATAAGATGGATTCTTATTTTGCAAGAATTTGATTTTGAAATAGTAGATCGAAAGGGGACTAAAAGTCAAATTGTTGATCATTTGTCCAAGCTTGAGTTAGAAAAACCACTTTGTTTTGAAAAAGAAATTAATGAACATTTTCTAGATGAAAAATTATTCACTATTAATGAGTGGCGTGTTCCGTGGTATGCCAATATTGTGAACTTTATTGTTAGCGATGTTATACCCTATGGAATGACATACCAAAAAAAGAGGAAATTTATTTCTGATGCTAAGACTTATTTTTGGGACAACCCAGTTTTATATAAACAAGGAAACAGTCTAATTATTCGAAGATGTGTACTATTAGAAGAAACTTTTGAGATTATCCAAAAATGTCATAATTTTAATTTTGGGGTACATTTTGGTATTGATAAAACATCATACAAAATTTTACAATCTAGATTCTATTGGCTGACAAATTATAGAGACGTTAATGCTTATATCAAAACTTATGATTGATGTCAATGAGTAGACAATATTGTTAGAAGAAATGAGATGCCCCCCAATTACATGCTAGAAGTTGAAATATTTGATGTTTGGCGATTAGATTTCATGGGACCATTTATACCATCTTTAAAAAATTTATATATTCTGTTAGCAGTGGAATATGTATCCAAAGGGATAGAAGCTGTTGCTTTACCTCAATGTGATGCTCAAAGTGTTGTAAAATTTTTGAAAGTAAAGATTTTTTTGTAGATTTGGGATGACGAGAGTTATCATTTATGATGGGGGAAGTCATTTCAGAAATGCCATAATGGGGAAGTTATTAAAGAAATATCATATAAATTATAGGATTGTTACTGCTTATCATCCTCAGGCAAATGGTTTGGCTGAATTATCCAATCAGGAAATTAAAAGAACTATGGAAAAATCTGTGAATCCAACAAAAATGTCTTGGTGAGTCAAACTTGACTATGCTTTGTGGGCTTATAGAACTGCATACAAAACTTTTATTGGAATGTCCATACATAGACTAATATTTGGGAAAGCTTGTCACTTACCAGTTGAACTTGAGTATAAAATATATTGAGCGATTAAAGAGTTTAATTATAATTTGAAAGGTGCTGGTGAGAGAAGATTATTGCAATTAAATGAGCTTGAAGAGATAAGGAATGAATCTTATGAGAGTGCCAAGACTTATAAAGAAAAGATTAAGATGTGGCATGATTGAAGGATTCTTACTAAAAATTTTCAGCCAGGGCAACTTGTTTTGCTATACAATACAAGGTTAAGATTATTTCCAGGCAAACTTAAGTCCATGTGGATGAGCTCATTTGTTGTGATAAAAGTTTAACCTTATGGAGCTGTGGATATTAAAGATCCTAAGTCTGAGAAAATATTTAAAGTTAATGGACATAGGCTGGAAACCTTATTTTATAGGGGATTGACATAAACTTAATGATGGAATAATGTTGGGTCAACCAGAATAAGCACTGGTTACGTTGGGCTGATGACGTAAAATGAAGCGCTTTGTGGGAGACAACCCATAGTTATCAGAGTGTTTTTATTTTGATTGTTGTTTTGTGTGTGATTAAGAAAATTGAGGTATTATTTTTGAAATTATTATATATTAGTAAAAGTTTTAAGACTTTATTTAGGGATGAAGACATTTTAGAATGAGAATTTGGATGTTCAATTGACTGGTGCAAAAATGTGCACTGGTGCTTAAGCGCTTGATCCGGTGCTTAAGCGCGACAGTTTAAACACATGTGTAAAATTAATATTCTAGAAGGTTTAACAGCCAATTAGTTTGTAAAAATGTGCCAAGGTAGTTTCTAAACGTGTCTAGGAGTTATTGAAAGGATTTAGGCCTAAAGGAATTTAACCCCAAATCATTTCTATCCCTAAAAGTCTAAACAAGTGAGATTTAGAGAAAATGTCTTCATAAGAGATGGATTTGAAGAAGAAGGAAGAAACCATGAGGAAGAAGTTCATTAGTCAAAGTGCATAAGAGATGTATAACGGTTTCTTATCCATTAAAATTGAATGGATATCAGAGAAGATCAACAAAATTGAGAATACTATGGCTTTATTAGAGACTAAGGTACTTGAGTTGCATGCACATCTAGAGAATATTGGATGGCAATTGAAGATTTAATTTAACCACACAAGTTATATAGAGGAATGAGATAAGGCAACGTTCATAAAGCAGAAGTGGATTGAAGAAGATAATATTAGTGCGCGTCACCACCGTCCGTTTTATGAACTCTATATTCATGGAGAGACTATTGAAAGACATGAATTTATTCCTTCGAATGAAGAATGGAATTAAGTTTAGTGTTAGAATTTGTGTGTTAGAAGTTGTTGTTTTTAATTGGTTTAGTGTTTAAGTCTTGATTTTATTATTTATGACTTCTTATATGTATTTAATTGTGAAATGATTGTTGTGTATTTGTATTTAGGAAAATTTTCTCATCCAAGATATTTAGAGTGAGAATTAAGTGTTTAAAGGTATTTGTACTTATTTTTATATTAATATAAGTTTGTTTGTATGAAAATTTGTGTTATTTTTAGTCTAAAATTGAAATAGTTATTATGGAGAATTTAGAGAGAGAGGGGAGTTATAGGAAGTTAAAAATAGTCATTTAAGTGCTATGAGACTTTACCAGCAGAAGTTGGATAAGCAATTTTCAAAATTTCTAGAAATATTTAAGATGCTTGCAATTAATATTCCATTTGCTGAAGCCTTAGAACAAATGTCAAGCTATGTAAAGTTTATGAAGGATATTCTCAACAATAAAAAGAAGTTTGAAGATAATGAGACTGTTGCACTTAGTGAGGATGCAGTGCTATAATTCAGAAAAAGCTTCCTGAAAAGCTTAAAAATCCTTGTAGCTTTATAATTCCATGTGCAATAGGAGACAAATTTTATGGGAAAGCTTTATGTGATTTAGGTGCCAACATTAACCTTATGCCATTATCAATATTCAAAAGATTAGGATTAGGAAAAATAATCCCTAGCATTGTAACTCTGCAGTTAACAGATTATTCAATAACATACCCGAAAGGAGTTATAAAAGATGTCCTAGTGAAAGTGGATCAATTTATCTTTCCTGTTGATTTCATTGTGCTAAGCATATGGAGGAAGATAAAGAGATACTTATCATTTTAGGGAGACCTTTCCTAGCCACAGAAGGATAGAAGATAAAGAGATACCTGTGATTTTGGGGAGACCTTTCCTAGCCACAGGAAGAGCAATTATAGATGCGCAGAAAGGGAAATTAACATGTGCGTCAATGATCAAACTGTTACTTTGAATATTTCAAGATCAATGAAATATCCTGCAAAAGGTAAAGATGACGAATGTTATAGGATGGATGTTATAAGATATCTAAGTGAATTCCATTTCAAAACAACTTGAGAAGAAAAATCTGAAGAAAAAGATTTGGAACACAAGCAAGAAGAGGAATTAGATCGATGTGAAAAACTTTTTAAGGTAGATTCAAACTATGTTCAAGAAAGTTTTGAAATTTTGGACACAATAGACAAAGATAAATCATTTTTTCCATCAATTGAAAAACCTCCAAAACTTGAGTTTAAGTTACTTCTTGAACATTTAAAATATGCCTTTTTAGGAGATTCCTCTACATTACCAGTTATAATTTCCTCAAAATTAATGATGGAAAAAGAAAAAAGGTTGATGAAAATTTCGAAAAATTTTAAGAAAGCCTTTGGATGGACAATTGCTGATATTAAAAAAATCAGTCCTTCAATTTGTATGCATAGAATTCATATGGAAGAGAACTGCAAACCCAGGGCTGATCCTAAAAGAGATTGAATCTTGTTATGGAAGAAGTTGTTAAGAAAGAAATTTTAAAGTGGTTTGATGCTTAAATTATCTACCCTATTTCAGATAGTGCATGGGTTAGTCCAATTCACTGTGTTCCTAAGAAAGGAAGAACAACTGTAAACTGTGAATGAGCATAATGAATTAATACTTTCTAGACAAGTTACAGAGTGGCGATTATGCATTATTTATAGAAAATTAAATCTTGCAACTAGGAAAGATCATTTTTCATTACCCTTTCTAGATCAAATGCTGGATAGACTAGCTGGGCATAAATACTTTTATTTTTCTAGATGGATATACTGGTTATCATCAAATACAAATATCTCTTAAGGATCAAGAGAAAACAACTTTTACCAGTCCTTATGGTACTTTTGCTTTTAGAAGGATGCCCTTAGGTTTAAGTAATGCCTCTGCTACATTTCAAAGATGTATGATGACATGTTTTTGTGATTTAATTGAAAAAGGGATTGAAGTATTCATGGATGATTTTTCAGTGTTTGAAAATCATTTGACTCATGTTTAGATCATTTATCTAAAGTTCTTAAGCGCTGTGAAGAAACAAATTTAGAATTTAATTGAAAAAGGGATTGAAGTATTCATGGATGACTTTTCAGTGTTTGGAACTTCATTTCACTCATGTTTAGAACATTTATCTAAAGTTCTTAAGCACTGTAAAGAAACAAATTTAGTCCTTAATTGGGAAAAATGCCAATTTATGGTAGCAGGAGGAATTGTACAGGTCATCAAATATCAGAAAATGGTATGGAAGTAGATCTTGCTAAAATTCAAGTGATTGCTAATAGTCATCAAATATAAGAAAATTGTATGGAATTAGATCCTGCTAAAATTCAAGTGATCGCTAATTTACCTTATCCAACAGTATCAGAAAATGGTATGGAAGTAGATCCTGCTAAAATTCAAGTGATCACTAATTTACCTTATAAAATGTAAGGGAAATTAGGAGTTTTTTAGGATATGCTGGATTCTACAGGCGATATATTAAAGAATTTTCAAAGAATGCTAAGCCTTTATGACATTTATTGAAGAAAGATGCAATTTTCAATTTTGATGAAGAATGCTTAAAAACTTTTAATTTATTAAAGGAACAACTAATCATTGCACCAATTATAGTTTCACCAAACTGGGGAAAACCTTTTGAATTAATGTGTGATGCTAGTGATTATGCTATAGGAGCTGTTTTAGGACAAAGATATGATAAAATTTTCAAAGTAATTTACTATGCTAGTAAAACTTTTAATGAAACTCAAATTAATTATACAAAAACCAAAAAAAAATATTAGCAATAGTATATTCTTTTGATAAATTTAGATCTTATTTAATTGGAACTCATTGTGTAGTGCATACAGATCATTCTGCTATTAAGTACCTAATGAAAAAAAAGGATGTAAACCTAGACTTATAAGATGGATTCATCTTTTGCAAGAATTTGATTTTGAAATAGTAGATTGAAAGGGGACTGAAAATCAAATTGCTGATCATTAGTCCAGGCTTGAGTTAGAAAAACCACCCTGTTTTGAAAAAGAAATTAATGAACATTTTTCAAATGAAAAATTGTTCACTATTAATGATTGGCGTGTTTTGTGGTATGCCAACATTGTAAACTTTATTATTAGCAATATTATACTTTATGGAATGACATACCAACAAAAGAGGAAATCTATTTCTGAAGCTAAGACTAAATTTTGGGATGACCCATTTTTATATAAACAAGGAAATGATCTAATTATTCGAAGATGTGTACCATTAGAAGAAACTTATGAAATTATCCAAAAATGTCATAATTCTGATTTTGGGGGAAATTTTGGTGTTGATAAAACATCATACAAAATTTTACAATCTAGATTCTATTGGTCCACAATTTTTAGAGATGTTAATGCTTATATCAAAATTTGTGATAGATGTCAATGAGTAGGCAATATTTCTAGAAGAAATGAGATGCCCCTCAATTATATGCTAGAAGTTGAAATATTTGATGTTTGGGAATTAGATTTCATTGGACCATTTATACCATCTTTAAAAAATTTATATATTCTCTTAGTAGTGGACTATGTATCCAAATGGATAAAAGCTGTTGCTTTACCTCGATGTGATGCTCAAAGTTTTGCAAAATTTTTGAAAATGAACATATTTTGTAGATTTGGGATGTGAGAGTTATCATTACTGATGAGGAAGTCATTTCAGAAATTCCATAATAGAAGTTTTTAAAGAAATATCATATAAATCATCGGATTGCTACTGCTTATCATTCTCAGACAAGTGGTTTGGCTGAATTATCCAATCAGGAAATTAAAAGAATTATGAAAAAATCTCAAAAATAGATTGGTCAGTGAAACTTGACTATGCTTTGTGGCTTATAGGACTACATACAGAACTTCTATAGGAATGTCCCCATATAAGCTAATATTTGGGAAAGCTTGTCACTTACCAGTTGAACTTAAGCATAAAGCATATTGGGAGATTAAAGAGTTAAAATATAATTTGAAAGATGCTAGTGAGAAAAGATTATTACAATTAAATGAGCTTGAAGAGATAAGGAATGAATCTTATGAGAGTGCCAATATTTATAAAGAAAAGATTAAGATGTGGCATGATCGAAGGATTCTTACTAAAAGTTTTTAGGCAGCATAACATGTTTTGCTATATATTGCAAGGTTAAGATTATTTCTAGGCAAACTTAATTGCGAGTGGTTGGGCTCATTTGTTGTGATAAAAGTTTATCCTTTTGGAGCTGTGGATATTAAAGATCCTAAGTTTGAGAAAATATTTAAAGTTAATGGACATAGATAGAAACCTTATTTTATAGGGCATCATCGTAAACTTAATGATGGAATGTTGTTGGGTCAACTAGAATAAGCACTGGTTACGTCAGGCTGATGATGTAAAACCAAGTGTTTTGTGAGAGGCAACTCATAGTTATCAGTGTTTTTATTTTAATTATTATTTTGCGTGTGATTAAGAAAATTGGGGTAGTATTTTTTAAACAATTATGTGTTACTAAAGATTTTAAGACTTTATTTATTGACCAAGACATGTTAGAATGAGAATTTGGATGTTAAGTTAACTGGTGCAAAAATGTTCACTGGCGCTTAAGCGCCAGATCTGACGCTTAAGCCCGTTAGTTTAAAAACTTGTACGAAATTAATATTCTAAAAGGTTTAACTGCCATTTAGTTTTTAAAAGCATGCCAAGGTAGTTTCTAAACGTGTCTAGGAGTTATTAGAAGGATTTAAGCCTACAAAAAGAAGGGTTTTGTGAAGGAATTTCACCCCAGATCATTTCTAGCCTTAAAGGTCTAAGAGAAAGTGAGATTCAGAGAAAATGTCTTCATGGGAGATGGATTTGAAGAAGAAGAAAGAAACCATGAGGAAGAGCTTCATTACTCAAAGTGCACAAGAGATGCATAATAGTTTCTTAGCCGTTAGTATTGAAGGGATATTAGAGAAGATCAACAAAATTGAGAATACTATGGCTTTATTGGAGACGAAGGTACTTGAGTTGCATGCACATCTAGAGCTTATTGGATGAAAATTGAAGATGCAATTTCGCCACAGAAGTTATATAGATGAAGTAAATAAGGCAATGTTCATAAAGCAAAAGTGGATTGAAGAAGATAGTATCAGAGCTCGTCACCACCGTCTATTTTATCAAGTCTATATTCTTGGAGAGACTAATGAAAGAAAAGAATTTGTTCTTTCGAATGAAGAATGAAATTAAGTTCAGTGTTAGAATTTGTGTGTTAGAAGTTGTTGTTTTCAAGTGGTTTAGTGTTTAAGTCTTGTTTTTAGTATTTATGACTTCTTATATGTTTTAATTGTGAAATGATTGTTGTGTATTTATATTTAGGAAAATTTTCTCATCCAAGACTATTTAGAGTGAGAATTAAGTGTTTAAAGGTATTTGTACTTGTTTGTGAATTAATATAAGTTTGTTTGTGTGAAAATTTGTGTTATTTTAAGCATCAAATTAAAATAGTTATTATGAAGAATTTTGAGAGAGAGGGGAGTTATAGGAAATTGAAAATAGTCATTTAAGTGCTATGAGACCATTTAGGGGTGGTTTACTTAGGCAAATTGTGCATTTTACTTTAATTTTAAAAATTTTCAAAATCGTGCACTTGCGCTTAAGCGCCACAACCCGCGCTTAAGCGCGAGCCAAACCAAGAGGCAGGCGCGTAAGTGCCATTTACTCGCGCTTAAGTGCCGATTCACAAAAATCGGTTCTCGACGGTTAAAAGTGAAATTTCAGCCCGAAAATCACCATTTTTAATGCCACTGTCACCTTCAACCTCTCGAGTTTGAAATTTTTTAGGGCTAGGGCACATCTAAAGTGAAAATTTCTTGGTAGAATAAAGTGAAATTTTCTAGATCCAAGTTCCTTGAGGTAAGAGCTTTACTTCTATGCAAAAATTTTGGATTTTCATTATGTATTTTGAGCACATTTGAAGAAATTCAAATATTCACTATTCATGGTGAAAATGAGAAAAAAATCTATGGAAATTGCATGGGGAGTGTATTTTACTTTGGAAGTTTAGTTTAGTAATTTAGACTTGATTTTTGAAGTTATTTTTGAAATTTATAGAATTTGTAAAATGGCAACGAGAATGAAGAGGAGCAAAGGAAAGAGCCCTTTCAATTCTAGTAAATTTGTTAGTTTGAAGGCTCAGGATCAGTAAAGTGATGCTTTGCAATCATGGAAATTGATTCAAGAGCGGTGTTTTAGGAATCCAGGTGGAGACGTAGAGGATTTGATCGTTCGTTGATAGTAGGAATGATTCTACTATTTCTCTGCTGTGGTGGTTATTTCTGTTGTTAGGGAGTTCTATGCATACCACCCTAAGGCTAAAGACAATAGAGCCATGGTTCAAGGAAAGTTGGTACTTTTTTCACCGGAGGTAATCAACTTGTTGTATCATCTGCCACCTGATACGTTATGTTTTTATGCAAATTATAGTATGACTGAAGCAGAGTTAGACGAGATTATTTCTTACTTGACTGTTGGAAGAGGACTTTGGAAGATCACTAATGAGAGGAGAGTTAACTTCCCAACTTCAAAGTTATGTGCACCTTCAAAGGCCTGACACTATTTTATTTCTACTTGTTTGCTACCAATAAATCATCTCAATGAAGTGACCAGAGAGAGAGCGACGTTAAATTATTGTATCTAGGAAGGAAAGCTCATCAACATAGGAGCTTTGATTTATCAGACTATCATTATTTCTGCCACTGCCATTACTACTGCAGGTTTGGGATTTGCTTCCTTGATCATTTCTTTGTGTGAGCAGGCTAGAGTTAAATATGATAGCTAGAGGAAGTGTTGTTACCTCTAAAACCCATCACTAAGGTTAATATGAAGACTTATTCTGAGCAATCTACTTTTGGCTGGAGAGGAGGATTTTCTAGGAGTTATGGAATGGAGACATTTGCTACTTCTTCCTCTGTTGCTTTAACTTCTAGACCATCTACCTCACGTGCTTCTACATTTAGAGGTGAGTCTACTGAGACCCAAGATTAATTATTGCATAAGATGTTAGATCATATTAATTTTACCGCTGATAAAGTTAAGAATTTAGAGCATTTTGCAGAGCATACTAATAGGTATAATAGGAGAAAGAGTGATTATGAAGAGAAATTCCACTCATCTTTAGAGAACCTAATTAGGGGTGACCCAGGGGTGCAATTTCCTCCATATCCTCGATATCTTAATTATGAGCATGCAGAAAAGTGGTATAGTGGTGATTTAGAAGATGAGGAGTAGAATTGAGAGATTTTTATGTTTGTAATAGGTATTAGACTATGTACTTTGGACTTGAGATTTGTGATGTGTTGTTTATTTTTATATTGTGGACTATGTGGTGTGGTACTGCTACATTTGCATCTTTGTGATGATTTGTACTATGTATTATGTTTTGGACTTTTGTATTTTATTGTTATTGTGATGTTTTTGTTAGTTAGTAGTTTGTTTTAAAATTCTAGGGTAGTAACTGTTGTGAGTTTTGTGATTTAGTTAGTTTAGAACTTAACTTAATCTTGTCTTTTGAAAAGATGAAAATCTTGCTAACTTAGGTCATAAATATTAAATTTCAGAAACTACTACTCTGTATTTTTCTTTTATCATGTTTGTGAGTTTGTTTTTATGATTGAGATTGTGAAGTCAAGTTAGTGTGTTCATTTGCTTTTATGTTTGTACCTATTGTTTAGAAGTCTATTGAATCTCTACATGTTGAATTGAAATTAAAATATTAAAAAATTTGATCAAAATTAATTTTACTCCTGTTTTTAGTTTTATACTTGTATCATTAGGGGATAAAAATTCCTGTTAGCAGTTATTTTAGTTTTCATTCCCGTTTATATATATTTAATGCTAAACTATTTAATCTATTAAAAATTTAAGTTTGGGGGGGACGAAAAATATTTTCAAAACTTTACTTTTATTTGTCTCAATTCAACTACAAGTGAATTTAATTTGAAAAGAAAAATTGATCATGTATATGAAGTTATATTAGGGAAGTAAAATTTTATTTTAGAAATGAGTGAGATAATTTAGTTGAAAGTTTGAGTAATGAAGAAAAATTTTAAGTGAAAAATTTTTAGTGTAGAAAATGATTATATAAGTAACTATCTTTAGTAAGAAACATTATATTTTAAAAATTTTAGAAATTTAGACTTTTATTTTAATACTTAAAATTATTTTATTAAAAATAATTTTTAAAGCTATTATTATATTTATAAGTAAAAGTTTTTTATCAAGACTTTGCTTTAATAAAGGAAAAGTAGAATTCAAAATTATTAAAAGCCTATCCAAATATTAGTAATTCCTGCCTAAAAAAAGAAAAAGAAAAGAAAAAGAGAAAGGAAAGAAAAAAAAAAAGAAAAATAAGGGAAGAAGAAGAAAAAGTGATGGAGGAGAAGCTTGAGGATTAGTGCCTAATTAAAAATTGGTTCTACATTTGATCTTTTCAAAGTATAATACTTGAGAAAATCTTAAGCTTATAGATATAATATAGTAAGTAAAATTATTCTTAAAATTTTTTTTAAGCGGAGATAATAAAAGAACTAAATTCTAAATTTGGAAGACTTACAATATTTCCCAATTAAATAGGAACTCATATTTTCATCTTTATTAACATTAAAAATTTCTAAATTTAAAGTTGGTCTCATTTACTGAATATTTTTTTCAAAATTGGACTACTATATTTCTAAATCTAAAATTTAGTAACTTCTAAAGAAACTCATATACATATCATACAAATTTAGTTTTTAAAGATTGAAGTGTCACTTGAGGCATTTTAAGTTTGGGGGATTTTGATACGCCTAAAATATATAGTGTTTTTAGACACATTTTTAGTTGAGATATTGTGCTTTAAGGGAATGTATTTTTGTATTTTTCTTTTAGGTACATGTAAAAAGGTGAAAAGTACTTGAAGGAGTGAAAAAGGATCAAATTTGGAGCAAATAGGTGAAAAATGTGCAAAAGTGTTTTGGCGCCTAAGCGTAAGATCCGACGCTTAAGCGCCGGTTACACAAAGAAGGCCGTGACTAAGCACCAGAGGCCCCGCACTTAAGCGCCAGTGACAATTATTGGATGAGTTTTTGTAAATTTTGAAGAGGTTTTTGAGGCATCTATTGGCTTAATAGGTGGTTACAACCACCATGGATGAAAATTATTGTGAAATGCTGCATCTCTTGAGGAAATACATCAAATCAAGACACATTTTGAAGAGATGCCAAGACACCTTTTGGAGAATTATATAAGAAGAAATATTGAGACTTTGAAATGGGGTCCTTAAAGTACTGGGAACGTTTTGGAAGTTCTAAAATTGAGGAGTTAGTTGAAAGATTTTCAGGCACCACATATTTATCCTTTTTATTTTAGTTTTATATTGAAAGTGTTGTAAAAGGGAAGAGATTCAAAGGAACTTCAAGAGTTTGGTGAAGGACTTGAGATAAGATTTTATCTTTTGTTTTAGACTACTTTTGAGTTTAATTGAGACTTGTTGTTTGTTTGACAATGATTTCTATTTTTAAACTATAGTGTAGTTTTATTTTCTCCATGGATTCTGAGTAGTTTTCTTTATCTTTCTTCCTAAAATGATAAGTAATTAAGTGTTGGGTGGAAGTTGTGGAGAGTATTGATCTTTAATGATGGAAGAAATTGTGATGATTTAAATCCATGTACTTCATTTACTTCTTGATTTGGCCAATCCAGATGTTAAAATTTTTTGTGAGGAAGTAAGAACCAGTCTGGTATTGTCTTAATCAACAATTGGAAAGAATCACATGAGGTTGTATGAATGAGAATGTAGTTCATATGAATGAGTGCTAAATAGGGAAATATTCATTGAAGGGTGTAGAGTTAGAGGACTTTAAAGTGACAGGTTAAACGGTAGGAAAATATTCATTGATGAGTGTAGATTTAGAGGACTTTAAAGTGAGAGGTTAAAGCCCCCATTGGAAATAATCATTGAAGGGTGTAGAGTTAGAAGAATTTAAAGTGACAGGTTAAAACCCCCAACTTGGTTTTAAGAATCACATGAGGTTATATGAATGAGAATGTAGTTCATATGATTGAGTGCAAATAAATAGAAAATATTCATTGAGGGGTGTAGAGTTAGGGGACTTTAAAGTGACAAGTTAAAGCCCACAACTTGGTTTACTGTTTTAGGTTCTCATACGAGATGTTAGCCCTTAGGTGGAGGGAATCGAGGGAAGTCTAAAGTTAGACCTAGTATCTTCCCTGCCTAGCCGGTCTTCAGAACTATTCAAATTTTAAATTAGCCAATGGTCTTTATAGCATCTCTAGTAAGAATAAACAATATTATTGCTCCTATTTGACACAACACAATATGCATACTTCCATAACAGAATTCTATACTTATTACTGATTCATGATAAAGAGAAATATATTTTCATATTTAGTGCTTTTCTTCTACAAAAACTAAAGTTATCTTTTTAAATTTGTTCTGTTTTTGTCAAAATATTAAAATTACCAAAAATATTTAAACTTTCTTTACTGTGAAAATGTCTATAGTTTAAATAATTATCTTTTTAAAAATAGAAAGTTTTCCAAAAAGTGCATATTGCATATCTTCCCTGTGGGTTCGATATTCATGTCTTAATCAAAAAGTCCTATATTACTTGATAATAATACATATACTTGCATAGTATCCCAATATATATAAATTAAAAGTTAAATTCTTATTTTTCTTCAGAATCAAGTTTTTGAGTTTGTTGCGAAATAAGAAAATATAAGTGAAAAAAATATAATCAGAATTATTGTTATACTGTTGCATATAAGCAGTTTCGGGATCAGTACCACTGGCGTTGAACAATCAAATCTTCCACCGTTCCTCCCAGACTTTTAAAACACAACACAGGAATCAACTTCCTTGATTGCAATGCATCAGTGTATCGATTCTAAGCTCTCAAACTGAAAAACTTGCTTGAATTGAATTGACCCTTTCCTTTGCTCTTCATTCTTGGTGCCAATTCTAAAAAAAATGTATAAAATTCACAATAAATTCCAAATTCAACTCTAAATCACTAAACATAACTCCTAAAAGCTTAAACTACCAAATTCATGTATTTTTCATAGCTTTTTCTAAAATGTTCACCATGAATAGTGATTTTCGGGTAGCTAATGAATGTGCTCAAAATACATGGTGAAAATAAAAATATTTTTCATAGAAGTGAAGCTCCTACCTTAAAGATATCAAATATATCAATTTTTACTCCAAACCACCAAGAAATCTTAAAAATAGGGTAAGCCCTAGCTTCAAAATTGCGAAATCCCAAGGTTGACGGTGAAGGCAAGGCGTGATAATGGCTTTTTTGGACTGATTTGTCACTTAAAACTCTCCCGAATCAATTTTCATGAACTGATGCTGAAGCACAAATGGTTCGGCGCTTAGGCCCCTATCTCTCGGTTGAGGCAGGGCGTAAGCATGAGATCTGGGCGCTTAGGTTCCAGTGCACAAATTTTGATTTTTTTGATGTAAGTGAAATGCAATCCTAGCCTAAGTCAACCAAACCTACATGGTCTCATAATTCTTTAATAACCATGTTCTTCCCTTTCATTTCTCCTCTTAGTCAAGATTCTCCAATCTTAACTAATTCAATTCAACACAAAATAACATAAAATTTAACGCAAACAAATACTTATATTTATTCACGAATGATTACAAACATTTTTAAATACATAAATTCTCAATTCAAATAGTCTTGGATGAGAAAATTTCTAACACAAACCCTAGACAATCATCACATTAAAATCATACTAGACACGCTTAACATTAATAATCAAACACTAAACACCTAAAAACTAAACCACAGACTTAATTCTATTCTCTAATCGGTGGAACAAATCCTGACCTAACATTTGTCTCTCCTTCGGCACTTGGAGCCTCTGAGGAAATGGAGGTGGTGGTTTTTTTAAGTTAACTTTAAGTGGAGAAATATGTCTCTCTAAACCTTTCAGAGTGTCCTCTTTTGGTTCTTCAAACTCTTCTCCCTCTACTTCAGTCTCTTTTTGGACTCTACTTTCCAAATCTCTTTTGCTTCTAAGTTGAACAACTTTGACTTTCTCTTTATTCTGGTATTTTGGATTTACTTCTTTATTACTAGGAAGTGTTACTTGGGATCTATTACTTAATGAATTTGCTATTTGTCCCAAATGATTCTCAATATTTTTAATTATAGCTCCTTGACTTTGTAATTGTTTTCTTATTTGTAACACCAATTCTTCTATAAACAACTTCTTCTCCTTAAATTATAGATTACTTTTAAAACTTGGAGGATAAGTAGCTCTATAATTACTATTCCCTTGGTTGTTCTAGTTTCCTGATGGGTTTACTTGATTGTTCCCCCATTGCTAATTACTACCACCTGAAGTATGATTCTAGTTAAATTTAGGATGGTTCTTCCAATCTGGGTTATAATAATTTGAGTATGGGTTATTCTGCTTGTTATTTATGACATTCCAAGTTTCTAATGATGCTTAAGAATCTACGATTTGGCTTAATAAATTTTCTTCAATCATGAAAATTGGTTGAGAAAAATTCTTTCCAAATTGGTCTAACTTCCTTGAAATTGCATAACTTGATTTGCTAACATGGAAAAAGCATCAGTTTCATTAACATTGGCTACTTTCTTAAGATTTACCCTTTCAGAAGGCCATTGAAAACTATTTATAGCCATTTCTTCAAATAAAGCATAAGTGTCATTAAATGGTTTTGACATCAATGAAACACCAGCAGTGACATCAATAATAGATCTAAGAAATCCAGCTAATCTATTATAAAAAAGTTTGAATTACTAACAAATCTGGTATAGCATGGTATGGACACATTCTTAAGAGTTCTTTAAATTGTTCCCAAGCTTCATAAATAGATTCTCCTTCAAACTGGCAAAAAGATGTATATCATTTCTATGCTTCACAAATTCTTATAGTGAAAAATATTTAGCGAAGAATTTCTGTGCTAAATCACTCCATGTTTTCATAGATCCAGGTGATAACGAATGTAATCATATCATAGATTTATCTCTCAGTGAGAAAAAAAATAATCTGTCTTATAGCATCATCTGATACACCATCATATTTAAATGTAACACACAATTCTAAAAAAATTGGCTAGATGCAAATTTGGATCTTCAGTAGGTGCTCCCTTCCCTAAATTGAATATTTGATACCATTTAGATAATAGCGGGTTTAAGCTTAAATGAATTAGCCGTTACAACAGGTTTTGGAATACTACAATGAAGTTCATCCACTGCAGGGTTTGCATAATTTCTTAAAAAATCTAAACTCTTCAGGATTTTAATTATTTTGATTTGCCATTTCTTGAAAATTTTCAGTAATTTTTAATTTTTAAAATTTTCTAATAGTTCTTTCTAGTTCAGAATCGTACGGCACAAGTCTTGTGGAACCTGAACTACGCATACATGACTACAAAACACATAAAATAAAAAATAAATAAAAATAAAAATAGAAATAAAAACACACAAATAAGAACTTAATATAAAAACAACACTACAATATTCCTATAATAAATCATAAAGTTTAAATAAGAATTTATAAAAATAGAAAATTGTGCTTAGTAAAAACTTCTTTTTGAAAATTTTTATAATTTTCTAAATTTTGCTTCCCCGACAACGACTCCAAAAACTTGATCCTGACTTTATATATAGATGTAAAATGTGATGTATGTGATTATATGCTTAATTTCCTTAATAGCTATTCTTAATTAGTAATAAAGCCAAAAACTTGCTCCAAAGCAAAATCTAGGTAAGTTTTTCACTATGAAACAAGTAAGAATATAATTATAATAATTAAATATGGGATACTACGCAAGTATAACTATCATTATCAAGTAATATAAGACTTTTTGATTAAGCCCCCAATATAAAACCCATAGGAAAGATGCAATATGCACTTTAAAAAAAACTAGAAAGTTTAGATGACAAAAATCTACTTATGCAAAATATTCTTACCTAAACTTAAGATGCTATAACAGGAATGAAAATTCAATTTTTTTTTGTAATTTTTGGTTTATAAAATAAAGCAACTAAATAAATTAACTAAATATTTACAAGATGAAGGCAATATAAATAAAATATCTTTTTCCTTATCATGAATTGGTGATAAGTATAAAATTTTTATTGTGGAAGTATGCTAAATGAGTTGTGCCAAATAGGAGCAAAAATATTCTTTACCCTTACTATGGATGCTATAAAGAGCATTGGCTAATCTATATTTTGAATAGTCTTGAAGATCGATTAGGTAGGGAGATACTATCTCTAACTCTAGAGTTCCCTCTTGTCCATCCACCTAGGAGCTAACATATCTTATCAAAACCTAAAACTATAAATCAATTTGGGGGCTTTATCCCGTAACTCTAAAGTGATGTAATTCTACACCCTTGTAAAGTTTATTTCCCTATTCACTTACACACAATCCCATGAACTACATTCTCATTCATAAAATCAATACATGATTCTAACCATTGTTGACTGAGATATTACCCTCTCGGATCTTACATGTTCACATCTTAATTAGCCAAATCAAGAAGCAAATGAAGTGCAAGGTTTCAAATGATCACAACTTCTTCATACATTGAAGTTTAATGCTTCACACAATTTCTTTTAAAGACTTAATTACTTATCATTTTAAGAAAAAAACATAAAGAAAACTTCTTAGAATCCACGGAGAAAACACAATCACACATGAATTTAAAAGTAGAAATCATGCACAAAAATAAGAAATATAGGTTAAAACAAAGTGTAGTCAGAAAGATAAAAACTTATATCAAATTCTCTCCACCAAATGTCTTGAAGTTCCTTTGAATTCTCTTCCTTCACTCAAAATACAAAATTAACACTCAAAATAAAAGGAAAGTGGCCAGCGACGGCGACAGTTACTTGGATGAAGGATGGCTATGGATGTCTAATGGCTGGCCTCCTCCTTTGATGATCCAAGTCTTCTTTAATAAAAATCCAAAAAATGTATTGGTGTTTCTTCAAAATGTGTCTCTATCCAATGAATATTCTAGAGGTTCCTCCTTTCAAAAGCTAATTGAATGAATTTTCGTGTCCATGGATTATTTCCTTCATTTTTACCGAGTGTTGCTTCAAACATTTCTTCAAAAATTTGTTTAAATTCAATGAATAATCAAATAACTACTTATGACACTTAAGCACGACGTATCTAACGCTTAGGCGTGGCTCTCTGGCGCATAGACGCGAGTGCCGGGCGCTTAGGCGTCCCAATTCATTTTTTCACCCTCATCATTTTTGCTCCAAATTTGACCCTTTTTCACTCCTTTTAGCATTTTTCATCCATTTGATTGTACCTAAAAGAAAAACACACAAATAACTTTCATTAAAATGTATTATATTAAAAATATGTATTAAATTGTGTATAAAAACAATATATATTTTAGGTGTATCACTAGACATGGAATAAGAAAAAATACCTATTATTTTGGGGAGACCTTTTCTTGCTTCTGGACATGCTATGATTGATGTGCAATAAGGAGAGTTGACCATGAGAGTTCATGACCAGGAAGTAAAATTTAATATTCTAAAGTAAATGAGGTATTCTGTTAAAGAAAAATGTTATTGTATGGATATTATGGATTATATGATTGCTAAACATTACCAAGAAAATGTGAAGTCATTTTTGAGTAAAATATGAAGTAATATTAGATCAAGGAGGAATAGATAGTGATTTTGAAAGTGATTTTAAAGAAAAATCATCAGAGATAAATGCTGAGGAAATTAATTATGTTCAGGAAAATTTTGAGATTTTGGATACTACTAAAAATAATAAATATTTAATCCCTTCAATTTAAAAACTCATGAACTTAAGATGAAAATAATTCCTACACATTCAAAGTATGCATTCTTAGGAAATTTGACTATTTTACCTGTGATAATATCATCAGCGTTGACTAAAGATTAGGATGAGAAATTAATGGATACTTGAGAGTTATAAAAAGTTTTTGGTTGGACGTTAGTAGATATTAAATGAATCAGTCCTTCAATTTGTGTAAATAAAATTTTAATGAAGAATAAATGTAATCCCAGGGTTGATCCTCAAAGGCAATTAAGTAAAAGAAGTTTTAAAGTAGTTGGGTACTGGGATTATTTATCCAATTTCAGAATGTGCATGGGTTAGTTCTATTCATTATGTTTTTGAGAAAGGAGGAGTGACTGTAGTCGTAAATGAAAAGAATGAATTAATTCCAACAAGACAAGTCACTAGATATCGAATTTGTATTGACTATAGAAAATTAAATACCACCATTAGGAAGGTTCACTTTCCATTACTATTCTTGGACCAAATGTTGGATAGGCTAGCAGAATGTGAATACCTTTGGATTTTGGAATGATATTCTGGTTATCACCAAAGACCTATTACTCCAGAGGATCAAGAAATATTACATTTACAAGTCCTTATGAGACTTTTGCTTTTAGAAGAATGCCCTTTGGTTTATGACGCACCAAAGATTACATTTACAAGTGTATGATGTCTGTTTTCTGTGACTTAATTGAGAAAGGAACTGACGTGTTTATGGACGATTTCTCAGTTTTTGGAACATCTTTTGATTCATGCTTAGATCATTTAGCAAAAGGTTCTTGTATTGGGACATAAAATTTCTAAAAAAGGTATGGAAGTGGATGAAGCAAAAAAAAAATTATTGCTGAATTAGAACCTCCTAATTCAGTAACTTTTGTAAGAAGTTTTCTAGGATATACTGGATTTTATTGGAGGTATATTAAAGACTTTTCTAGAATCGTTAAAGCTCAATGCCATCTTTTAGAAAAAGATACTAAGTTTGATTTTCATGATGATTGTCTTAAAGCTTTCAATTTATTAAAGGAAAAGTTAATTATTGCACTTAACATTATTTCACCTGATTGGGAAAAAGCATTTGAATTAATGTGTGATGTAACTGATTATGCTATTGGAGCTATTTTAGGACAAAAATATGAATTTTTTTTAAAGTTATATATTATACCAAAAAAACTCTTCATGAAGCTCAAATTTTATTACATAATAATTGAAAAAAGAGCTACTGACAATAGTATATGCTTTTGATAAATTTAGATCATATTTACTTGGAGTTAAATGCATTATGCATATTGATTATTTTGCTATTAAATATCTTATGTCAAAAAAGAATGCAAAGCCAAGATTTAACAGATGAGTCTTTCTTTTGCAAGAATTTGATTTTGAGATAGTGGATAGGAAAGGAGCTGATAATCGAATTGTTGATCATCTTTCAAGACTTGAATATGGAAAAGAAAAGAACAATGAGGATAATATAAATGAGAATTTTTCTGATGAACAACTCTAAGTTGTTGCTGAGTGGCATATACCATGGTATGCTGATATAGTTAACTACTTAGTTAGTAATATTCTACCAAACAGACTAACAAGCCACTAGAAAAAGAAATTTATGTATGATGAAAGGTTTTACTTTTATGATGAGTCTTATTTATACAAGAAATGTCGTGATTCAGTCATTCAAAGAGATGTACCAACTGATGAAACCTTTGAAATTATACAAAAATGTCATAAATCTGAAGTTGGGGGACACTTTGGAATATATCAGACTGCATTTAAAATTTTACACTCTGGATTTTATTGGCCTACATAGTTTAAGGAAGTTAATAATTATTTGAAAACTTGTGATCGATGTTATAGAGTAGGTAATATTTCTAAAAGAGATGAAATGCACCTAAATTTTACTTTAGAAGTTGAAATTTTTAATGTTTGGGGTTTAGATTTTATGGGACCATTTGTACCATCTTCAAGAAAGATATGTATCTTACTGGTTGTGGATTATGTGTCTAAATGGATTTAAGCCATAGCCTTGCCTCATTGTGATGCTCCGAGTGTTTCAAAATTTCTAAACAAAAATATTTTTACTAGATTTGGAATGCCAAGAGTGATCATTACTGATGGGGGAAGTCATTTTAAGAATTTTAGAATTGATGCATTAATTTAAAAATATGGAATTAAACATAGGATTGCTACAAATTATCACCCTAATACTAGTGGATTAGCAGAAGTATAAAATCATGAAATCAAAATAAATTTAGAGAAAATTGTAAATCCATAGACTTGATTCTGCAGTATGGGTATATATGATAGCTTATGATACTCCAATAAGAATGTCTCCAGATAGGCTCATATTTGGAAAATCTTGTCATTTACTAGTTGAGTTAAAGCATAAAGCTTATTGGGTGATAAAAGAATTTAATTATAATTCAAAGGATGTTGGAGAAAAATGATTATTGCAATTAAATGAGCTAGAGGAAATTAGGAGTGAATCTTAAAAAAATGCTAGAATTTATAAAAAAAGATGAAAATTTGGCATGATCAAAAGATTTTAAGAAAGAATTTTGAGCCTAGATAAGAAGTTTTATTATACAATACATGATTGAAATTATTTCCCAGAAAACTTAAGTCCAGGTGAATGAGGCCATCTATTGTGACAAAAATTTATCCTTATGGGGCTGTGGAGATTAAAGATCAAAATATTGAACATATAACCAAAGTAAATGCACATAGATTTAAGCCTTACATTGGAGAAAATAAGCCCTATTATAAAGAGACTTTAATGTTGGGTCAGTCCGAGTAAAACATATGGATACATTTGGCTGACAATGTTNCAAATATTGAACATATAACCAAAGTTAATGCCCATAGATTTAAGCCTTACATTGGGGAAAATAATCCCTATTATAAAGAGACTTTAATGTTGGGTCAGTCCGAGTAAAACATATGGATACATTTGGCTGACAATGTTAAACCAAACGCTTCATGGGAGGCAACCCATGGTTATCATTGTGATTTGATTTATGTTTGTTGTTGTATTATTGTGACTGTACTTTGCTTTAGTAACATCTTTTTAACGTTATTTAAGGTATTAAAAATGATTTAAAATTGAAGAAATTTGACATTAGGCGAATCAGTGTTCACTAGGATACTGGCGCCTAGGCGCAAAAAATTGGCGCCTAAGCGCCAGAGTCTTGTGATGCCGACACCTAGGCACCACTATTTCTAGTTATGGTAAAACCACCCCAAAGATATTTTTCTCCATGTCTTCTTTATAAAAATGCCTAGACTTCATCCCTAATCTTCATACCTTAATAATTTTGAAAAGAGAAAAGAGTTTAAGAAGGTTTGGAGATCTTACTTGCTTCTATGGAGAATAGAAAGAATGGAGTTAGAAATAAGTTTTTCCATAATGATGCTCAAATCTATTTCAATGGGTCACTGAGTTTGGAGAAGGCGACGAGCAAGTTAGGGAAGATTGAAGAGGAGCTTTCCAATCTATACAACAAGTTTCATGAGATGTACAACCAATACGAGCACTTAGAGTGGCAGATGAAACTTCATTCCTACTGCTTAGCTAGTTATCAAGATGCCCAAGGAGCCAAGTATAGCAAGAACAAATGGATTGCTGAAAATACAACTATAGAAATTCCTTGTGCTCTTATCTTCTACACATTTGATCATAGATATTTGGCTTGTGAGAGGGGTGAGGAGAATGAAATCAACAAGGAATGATCTTTAGAATAAAATTCTATTATTTGTGTTTACTTTAGGAAAAGATGTGTTATGTGTGCTTCTTTATCTTGTTGTTGATTGTGTGTTTGTTTGCTTGTGTTGATTTGCATAGTTGTGTTTACGTGTGATATTGTATTGTTTTTTGAAACTTTAATGAAACTCATGTTTGTGTGGCCTCGTGTTATAATGTTGGAATTAATTTTGAATTCCAAATTGGAAGATAAAAGATGTTGGGGACATAATAAACATGAGGTGTGATGTTAAATTAATGAGAAATTTTGGTTTAAAAGGCTTAGTCATGCTGTGAAATACTTAAAACCCAAGGAAAGAAAAAATTTAGGTCTGGTGCTAGAATTGGCACCTAAACGCTAGACCATCCGCATAGCTTGGTGCCTAGGCACCAGTTCAACTGAACCAATAAAAACTCCCCTCACCTTATCTTTAGGCCTTTGTATAGCCTTGTTATACAATATATTCCCTAACTTGTCTTAGGATTTTGAGATTGTTATTCTTCACGACCTAAACCCTCACATCTTCCAGGCTATTGGTGTGATAGTTTCACAAGAATGTAAGCCCTAACTAATAAAATTGGCAGGATAAAACACCTTAATATTTCTCCTCAGAAATGAAGCCAAACATTAGGATAGCTTAGGAAGTCACCGAGGTTCTCCTCTGGATCCATGACATCTCCTAGTTTTTCCTCCTTTGGATTGTACAACAAAATGTTCCAAAATTAAACCAATCCCCTTTCACACCTCTACGTCCGATCTCATTGAAAAGTCCTACCCTTTGAAAATACTTGAAGATAATATTCTCTGATTTTTATCGAGAGTCTTCTTAGGTGACTTTGGTCTTTTAAGATATAATTAACTATAGGGGCTTGCCCTTATAGGAAGCATGTCTGAACCCAGCTTAATATAAACCTTATTTAATTCTTTTTGTTAAATAAGGGAACTTGTCAGAAAATAAAAAGGTTTCATAGATCAAACAGATGCCATATATTCCTTAGTTTATTTGTTTGAGCCTCATCCTCAAGTCTTGTATTTATCCTTCGGGATGGATACATGATTTGAGGTACATCAATCTTTCATTTAAATTATGAAAAATATGGGGTCAGTTTGATTTCATATTCTTATAAAACAAAATATATTTGTAAATTAAAACGCCCTTTCGAAGTGGGCGACGAAATTTCGATTCCGGTGACCGACAGCTTCTTACGGGCAACTCTCCAACTAAAATAGCACCGATAGCTTCTGGAAACTCCACTGGGGACAAGCTTTTCTCTCCATTTAAATCAAGAAATATTATCTTCACACATCGGTAATGTTTCCATATCCCTCTTGGACCAAATTACCCATCTTCCATTGGCATACTTTACCCATTTCTGTCTTGGGAAAGTACGGTTAACTCCTTGGACTTCAGGACTAGCNATTATTGTATTATTGTGACTGTACTTTGCTTTAGTAGCATATTTTTAACATTATTTAAGGTATTAAAAATGATTTAAAATTGAAGAAATTTGACGTTAGGCGAATCAGTGTTCACTAGGATACTGGCGCCTAGGCACCAAAAATTGGCGCCTAAGCGCCAGAGTCTTGTGATGCCGACACCTAGGCACCACTATTTCTAGTCATGGTAAAATCACCCCAAAGTTCTTTTTCTCTATGTCTTCTTTATAAAACTGCCTAGACTTCATCCCTAATCTTCATACCTTAAAAATTTTGATAAGAGAAAAGAGTTTAAGAAGGTTTGGAGATCTTACTTGCTTCCATGGAGAATAGAGAGAATGGAGTTGGAAATAAGTTTTTCCATAATGAAGCCCAAATCTATTTCAATGGGTTCTTATCACTAAGTTTGGAGAAGGTGACGAGCAAGTTGGGGAAGATTGAAGAGGAGCTTTCCAATCTATACAACAAGTTTCATGAGATGTACAACCAGTACGAGCACTTGGAGTGGCAGATGAAACTTCATTCCGACTGCTTAGCTAGTTATCAAGATGCCCAAGGAGCCAAGTATAGCAAGAACAAATGGATTGCTGAAAATATAGCTATAGAAATTCCTTGTGCTCTTATCTTCTACACATTTGATCATAGATATTTGGCTTATGATAGGGGTGAGGAGAATGAAATCAACAAGGAATGATCTTTAGAATAGAATTCTATTATTTGTGTTTACTTTAGTAAAGGATGTGTTATGTGTGCTACTTTATCTTGTTGTTGATTGCGTGTTTGTTTGCTTGTGTTGATTTGCATAGTTGTGTTTACGTGTGATATTGTATTCTTTTTTGAAAGTTTAATGAAAGTTATGTTTGTGTAGCCTCATGTTAAAATGTTGGAATTAATTTTGAATTCAAAATTGGAAGATAAAAGATGTTGGGGACATAATAAACGTGAGGTGTGATATTAAATTAATGAGAAATTTTGGTTTAATAGGCTTAGTCATGCTGTGATATACTTAAAACCCAAGGAAAGAAAAATTTTAGGTCTGGCGCTAGAATTGGCGCCTAAACGCCAGACCATCCGCATAGCTTGGTGCCTTGGTGCCAAAACCCTGCCTAGGCGCCAGTTCAACTGAACTGATAAAAACTCCCCTTACGTTATCTTTTAGCCTTTGTATAGCCCTACTATACAATATAAGCCCAAAATCGTCACACGAATGTAAGCACTAACTAATAAAATTTGCATGATGAAACACCTAAATGTTTCTCGTTAGAAATGAAGCCAAACATTAGGGTAACTTAGGAAGTCACTGAGGTTCTTCTCTGGATCCATGACATCTCCTAGTTTTTCCTCCTTTGGACTGCACAACAAAATGTTCCAAAATTAAACTAATCCCCTTTCACACCTCTACGTCTGATCTCATTGAAAAGTCCTACCCTTTGAAAATACTTGAAGATAATATTCTTTGATTTTTATCGAGTCTTCTTAGGTTACTTTGGTCTTTTAAGATATAATTAACTATAGGGGCTTGCCCTTATAGGAAGCATGTCCGAACGCAACTTAATATAAATCTTATTTAATTCTTTATATTAAATAGGGGAACTTGTCAGAAAATACAAAGGTTTCATAGATCAAACGGATGCCATATATTCCTTAGTTTATTCGATCGAGCCTCATCTTTAAGTCTTGTGTTTATCCTTCGGGATAGATCATAATTTGAGGTACATCGCTCTTTCATTTAAACTATGAAAAATATGGGGTCAGTTTGATTTCATCTTTTTATAAAACAAAATATATTTGTAAATTAAAACATCCTTCCAAAGTGGGCGACGGGATTTCGATTCCGATCAGCTTCTTACGGGCAACTCTCCAACTAAAATAGCACCGACAGCTTCTGGAAACTCCGCTGGGGACAAGTTTTTCTCTCCATTCAAATCAAGAAATGTTATCTTCACACATGAGTAACGTTTCCATATCCCTCTTTGACCAAATTACCCATCTTCTGTTGGCATACTTTACCCATTTCTGTCCTGGGAAAGTATGGTTAACTCCTTGGACTTCAGGACTAGCTGTTCAACCATCTTTAAACCGAGGGGTTCCGAAGGCCATTAAGGACTTTTTAAATTTTCATGTAGGGTCGAACCCCCAATAAGTGCGTCAGTGGACTAGTTCCACCTGGGCATTGTCTGCCACTAAATGGGTCCCGTACTGGGTCCTAAAATACTTCACATCTCCCTTCCAAATATTATTTGCTACTTTCCAAATCGTGTTGTGTTGTGCGCACTTTGAAATTTTCATACATCAATTAAATTTTTAATAAATTTTAAAATACCCATAAATTAAGACCCACCCGGTCTATAGATCAACCTCTACTTTCAGAACTTGCACTAAGAAATTACGAGGTTTTTGGCCATATAGCTAACCATGAAACTTTCTGTTTTAAAGCCTACAACAATGGCATACCCAACGCTGAATTTTCTTGTAACCTGCTAACGAGTCCTGAAGCCCGTAATCTCGCTCCTACCATCAAATTTGGAGTTGGATTTGAATATCTCAATGTCATCCTTGGGAAAGCGTCGTTTGTGGTAATGAAGATAGCCGCACCGAAAATACAAGAACGTCTGCAGAATTCAGCCTAAACTTCCTTCAAAACTTCCCTGCCTGCAAGAAGTCTAAAACTACTGCCGTCACGGTACCTGCCAAACCTGCTAGCCCCGCTGCTGCTAAGGGAAAAAAAGTAATGATTATTAAGGATCTGACTGAGGGATTAACTGTCCCACCACCCATGTTTGAAATTTGATCAAATTCAAGGACTGTACCGCTGACATGCACTCAAAAGAGGAACCACAACAAAAGAGTTTGGAGGGCCATTAAAGCCCAGGCTCTCAAGGAGACACTCATTGAGGAGGAGCCTCATCAAGTTAAAGAAGTGTTACCAAAAATTTGTCCACTCCTACGAGGGAGTAGATTCCATCCTCTGACGGATCCCGATGGATATGAGAGCATCAAGAGAATCGCCACCGCATGACCACCACTTCATGGACAAGGTGAGGAAGGAAACAAATTCACTCCTATCACCCGAGTCAGTGTAGTCTTCAAAAGGCTAGCTACCAAAGAAGGATGTTTAGTTGGCGAGTTACTTAAACGAGTGGGAGATACAATTTCCCCTTGCATGAAGAAGGAAATTTTGAAGGCCGTCAAGTCCGCCAGATAGTCTCACAAGACAACTAAAGTGCCATTTACTCGCATCCCCGTTTGGTTCCTTTTAGAGAACAAAACTGATACCGTAGTAGTTACTACTGATTATACCATCACGAGGACCACAAGACGTCGATCAGTTAAGTCGAGACCAGGCCCAAAAATTTTGCCTGTTACACGTTATGGAGACATTTCTACAATTCCAAAGGCAAAGACAAGACGATTACCAAGCACTGCAGCCGGTCTACACCACGGGGAGCATACTTTCCCTTGACATACTGATGTTTCTACTAAGACACTCCGTCTTGAGACATCCCCACTGAAAAAGGAAAAGGTATGGGTACCCAAGGTCGCTGCACCGATACAATCCAGTGAATCCATGGAATAAGGATAGGGAATGAAACCAGCGTCTGAAATATCTAACATCGTTGCAATAGTAGCCAGCGAGATGGAGGAACAAGTTGAGGATGTCCATCAGGGTCATCTAGATCTTAAAGCAATCAAGGAATCAAAAATTGAAGAGAAAGTTAAGAAACTCAGGATCGAGATTTCTGAGTTGGCTCGAGAACATGGAGTTTCCGTCGATAGTAATGATGAAGATTTTGATTACAATGATTACCTGGAGGAAGATTTCATGGATGTCCATGTAATTGAAACAAGAGCCACCACATCTACACGCGAGGCTCATCCTCACACCAAATAAAATGTCGTAGATGAACTGTGTAGGGCTGTCCTCCTAAGGGATGAGCAAGTTAGTCTGCTGGAGGAAATAATAGAAGAGATGATCGCAACCATGACCGCTATGACCACTATTCAGGGGCAATCACAAGCGCCACAATTGGCTTCTCCAGAGAGCAATCAGCCGGAAATCATACACATAACAGATGAAAGAAGAGAGGTTGCTTCAATAAATAGAGACGGGTAACATAGAAAGGATTCTCCATGTGGTGCTTGTTGACCTCATTTTTGGTTGAGGTTTAGTTTTTCCTCTTTAGTAGCCTAACATCTAGCCATAGGACTTTTCCTGTGGACTATTCTTAGAAAACTAGAAAGGAACCCTCACCATTAGAAATTCTACACTCTTCTCCACTCAACTTGAAGTTCCACATATTGTTCTCAACCTCTAAATACTTAGTAGGTGGGGTCACTGTGGGGGAAACTCTAGATGAGTCACCCTTAGGATTGCTGAACCTTAGGATTAACCTTGGGTGTTGGTCTGGAGCTAAGGCACTCACTACACTCATCTACACTCACAATCACTCACGTGGGTGTTGGTCTGGAGCTAAGGCACTCACTACACTCATCTACACTCACAATCACTCACAACGATGAACTCAAATTTTTAGCCTAGATCTCTTGATCTTTTGGAATAGTCATGTAGATGGTCCCCGAACTCAAATTTCTAGTCTAGAGCCCTTGATCTTTTGGGATACTCATGTAGATGGTCCCCTAAACCTTGAGCTAAGGCACTCACTACACTCATCTACACCCACATTCACTCACAACCCTGAACTCAAATTTTAGCCTAGATCCCTTGATCTTTTGGGACTCACTACACTTATCTTCACTCACAATCACTCACAACCCTGAACTCAAATTTCTAGCCTAGATCCCTTGATCTTTTGGGTACTCATATAAGATGTCCCCTAAACCTACTAGCCCTAGGGCTATAGTTTGGCTAAGATCACTATGTAGAGGACCCAAAATGGGGTTTCCTTTGGTCCATGGCATCTCCTAAACCTACTAGCCCTAGGGCTATGATTTGGTTAGGACCACTATGTAGAGGACCCAAAATGGGGTTTCCTTTGGTCCATAGCTTATTGGCGATGATTGGTACCTCAACTCTACCAAAATACCCATCTTGGCCTTTTACCCCTATGACACCCTCAAAATTACCAAAATACCCCTCTTTGACCCAAAATCCCAAAAATCCCAAAACTTCCCAGAAAATCCCAATAAATCCCAAATATTCCCAAATTCATTTCTTTCAACTACCACATGACCCAATTTGATCAATTTGACAATCTTTAACCAAAATCCCCAAATTGCCCTTTAAAGACCCAAATTTCCCCAAATCCATCCTAAATGTCCACCAATTTGATCTTAATTGACCCCAATCCCAATCTTAAACTCAAATTAACTTTTGATATGACCAAACTAAACCAAATCCAAGCTCAATTGGTCCATGATTTGAGCCCAATTTTGATTTGGGTCAAAGCCCCAATTCTGACCATATGGCATAATCTCACCCAATTGAACCCATAGCCTAGTCAATTGGCCTCAATTAGTGTTGATAAATCTTTATGACATTACTATAAATCAAAATCAACCATTAATTGTCCTTGGTGAAGCCTCAAATCTATTTGATTTTGGCCTAAATCCCAAATGCCCAAATTTAGCCCCGAATTAGCTAAGTCCCCAAATTTCACCCAATTGATTGCCTTAACCTCCAAATTGGCATCCAATTTCATGCAAACTCTTCATGAGGTCCCTATTGATCATTTATAACAATCAATTTAGACCTAGCCCAAGGCTAACCCAAGCTAGACCCAAGCCTAGCCCAACATGACCAAATCGATTAAAGTTCAAAATTTCTTCAAATTGACATTTCAATTGAACTCAAAACCATTTCCATCCTTCACCAAAGTTGTTCCTTGTGATCATCTACACCAAATGCAACAATCAATTGAGCCAATTGACATGGCTAACCTAGCCCAAACCCAAGTTTTGGTCATTTGCACCCACTTGGACCCATGCACTAAATGTGACCTAACCACCTTAAAGCCACCAAATTAACTCCACCACAGCCATTAGTTGGACCTAGTGACCAGTCCAAACACCATGAAATCACCTAAATCAAGCCATGGACAAAAGGTCTCCCTAATTAAGGGATCTTATTTCCAAAAATGCACATGTTTAAGATATATTTGCCAAATCCAAGCACATTTGCATTAAATTGCTGTGATGGATTCCTCTGGGTTCCCTGAGCTCCTAGCCACCTCCCCTTGGCCGGCCGGCCAGCCTAGTGGCCGGAAAAGCCCAAAACTGAGAGCCACCCACATGGCACCTCACCCAAGTCAAACCTAGAGGTCAGCTCATCCAAATCAAACTATGGAGCTCCTCTGCCCTCCACCCAAGCATCACATTACACCTCCTAATTGGCCAAGACAGCCACCATAACCCCATTTTTATAAAAGGCCACCGTTGAACTAAGTGCTGAAAATTTCTTAGAGAGTCCTCTCCAAACTTCACACAGAGCTTCCCTAAGATTCCCCCATTGCATTCCAACCATCTTTCCTCACCCATCCTCATTACCGGAGCCCAATTTTGAGCTTTAAACCCTCAAGGAAACCAGAACAAAGCCCAATAAACCTCCACACTCCACCAAACTCTAATTTCTTATGACCACACCTTAACAAGAGTGAAATAAGCTAGAGCCCCATCAAATCCCCCTTCCACAAAGCCTCTACCATAGCTCTAGACCAACACCTGAAAATGAGCTTGGTTGAATTCACACCTAGACTTCACACCAAGGCCAGGGACTCAATCCCTAGCCTCCTTGGACCCCAACAAACGTGTCGAGCACCTCTGATCGAAGCTTCCCTTCTCAGAGCAAAGGTATAAAACTCCTCCTCCTCCCAAGCTTAATTTGATCCTCCATTTACTTAAACTTGATTTCATGGTACCTTAGCCATATAGATGTGTTAGTCTCGCTTAGACGAGTCCATAGGATCAAACCCGAAGCGATTTGGTTGAGTCTAGGCTGAGATCTTAAGTTTTACTGGACGGGCACGGGATCACTCTATCGGGGACGATGACGGGGAGACGTTCGATCAAAGCGTGTATCAAATAAACGAGGGAGATCGAGCCGGACGGCGCTTTGAGACTTGAATAGCGGGCCGAGTCAGCAAGCTACGTGGACGGCGGCGTCCAACCAGAGCGCGCCACGCATGCTTTCGGAGCCGTCCTAGGATGAAGTGGCACGCGCAGTTTAAATAGAAAAATAGGGGTATTTTCTTATTTTTTTAATCCCGAAAACTTCAAAAATACATAACTTTGTGTAGAAAAATCACAAAAATAAAATAAAAATACCCTCTATGAAAATACATAACTTTGTGTAGAAAAATCACAAAAATAAAATAAAAATACCCTCTTGCTCAGCTTCTATTTATTTAAATACCCCCAAACTTATAAAATCCATAAATTTGTGTAGAAAAATCACAAAAATAAAATAAAAATACCCTCTTGCTCAGTGAACAGGGAGAATAATGTGGATAATTTTAAGCCAATTTGATGCATAAAATATTTTTAAAATAGAGGAGAATAATGTGGAATAATTTTCAAGCCCATTTGATGCATAAAATATTTTTAATTTAGAGGAGAATAATGTGGAATAACTTTCAAGCCCATTTGATGCATAAAATATTTTTAATTAATTAAATACTGTTTGGAGATCATTTGATTCTCCATGTATATTGACACATCACCTTGGCTTGAAATTTTGGCATATTGTAGCATTTGATTCTCCATGCATATTGACACATCGCCTTGGCTTGACATTTTTACATATTGTAGCCTCTGTAAGGGGGAACATTTTCTAATTTTTCCAAAGTCAGAGGAGGTCCCTATATAGAGATCCATATTTTTCATCATCTTCCATATTATTTCCTTAATCTATCATGAAAATTAGCATATTGGTCATTAAATCACAAGAAAATTTTGGAAAATCTACCATGACCAGAAAAACCTTTGGAAATAATTTCATGAGTCAAGTCATTTAAATCATCTTTAAATTTTCCAAATACTAAATCACTAAGACAATTGATTTTGGAAAATATAAACATTTAAATGACTTGATTTTTAATCTTCATTGTGATTTATAATCCAGAGAACTCACCATAAAAGTTTCAAAATATGTTGAGTCCATTTAATAACTTAAATTGATTTTTAAAGATAAATACCACCTCTTAACACTTAAACGATTTTTTAAAAATAAAAATATAACTCAAAAAATTATGAAACTTAGTTTCTTGAGTTCTCTGTGATCAGGGATATTTTATAAAAATAAAATTATATTTAAGTTAAAAATTTGATTTTTAGCCTATTTTAAATATTTAAAATAATAAAAAATTCTTAAAAATCACAAAAATAATAAAACTCATGAAAATGTTCTAAATTGCTTCTTAATTACTTAGGAACAATTAGAATATTTTTCCTGATTTTCTAAATAAAGATATTTATTTTCAAAGCTCTTTTAAAGACTAAAAATGAGTTTTCACTAAAATAATTCCAATAAATCAAAGAAAAATTTGAGAAATATGAAATCTTTTTTAGAAAAGGCTAAAAATGAGTTTTTCACTATAAAAATTCCAGTAAATCAAAGAAAAATCAGAAAAATCCTAATCACTTAGGAACAATCAAAATATTTTTCCTGATTTTCTAAATAAAGATATTTATTTTCAAAGCTTAAAAATAATTTTTACAAAGCTAAAAAATGAGTTTTCACTAAAATAATTCCAATAAATAAAAAAAAAATCATAAAAATATAAAAGTTACTTCTCTAAGTTCTCTGACCATAGAGAGATTTTTCAAAAATATGAAACTTAATTTTCACTGCCTAAAATATTTTATTTTTATTAAATAGCCCAGAACTTAAAATAATTCTAATGAATCACAAAGAATTCAAATAATTATAAAGTTTGTTCCAAAGGCTTCTCTGGTCTAGATATACCTCCAGTAAAAATTTCAAGGGATTATAACTAGCCTTGGTCAAGTTAGGAATTTTCTTTGAAAAATCCTATGTTTGCACCAAAATAATTATATAAATTAAATTAAATTTTGAAAAATCACATTTTCTCCTCTGATTTAATTAACCCATGAAGGAGGTAGGATAAAAATTTCAAAGTCATTTGAATTTAATTTGACAAATTATGAGGTGTTAGAGCCTTAGGGGCCCAATGTGTAATTTTGGAAATCTTGCCTTAATTAACATTTAGGTCTAATTCAAAGGAGGGAAAATGGGTAACCTCTGATCTTAATTAATTTATGCTTGAAACATGAGGGGTTAATTNCAAAATCAAACATCCTTGAAACATCACTAAGCCCAATTAGGATTAAAATTTGGCTAA
>JXCR01127168.1:185531-267329 GCA_002079205.1 Phalaenopsis hybrid cultivar
GTTGGATACCTCAGAGGCCTATTAAACTTAATATTCTTTGCTTAAAGAAATCATCCTTAATTAAACTTTTAGGGACTCACCATAATATGACATAGGGTTAGGAAAATTTTAGCTTTCTTGCTCTTCATAAACTGTCTTAACATGCATTTTAAGTTTCAGGTGGTGGAACGAGAAGACTCACCATGTACACTTTTACAGTTTCTCAGCGTTGTTTTTCTTGTACTGTCATACTGTATTTTTATACCTGCAAATTTGCATGCTAAACAACAATCTCACCCTGCATGAAAACTAAAACCGTTATGATAGCCACATACCCAAAACCAAAATAAAAAAAAAATCAACCAAGATAAAATTCACCGCCACAACATTCAAAATATAAAACGACTCAAAATTTAATCACAAACATCATACAAAACAACAACTCTAACTTAATTAAGATGTCTCTATCGGATGATCGGGAATTCCTCAGAGGAGGTAACCTACGGTTGCTAACGAGGCTTCCCATGGTTTAAATGAAATTATGGAACTCAATTAGTTTGGTTTATGAGTCTTCCCACGGTCTAAATGAAATTATGGAACTCATTAAGTTGAGTTTAGTAAATTCATTTTAGACTAACCAGAATGAGGGAACCATAGGATCCTAACCAGTGTCGCTCTAATCAACTTTAATATGCCCTCATAAAATTTAAAGAACTNGTGCAATTGGAGAGAAATTTTATGGAAAAGGCCTTATACAATTTGGGAGCTAGCATTAATCTCATGCCTTTATTCATTTTTCGAAGGTTAGACTTAGAAGAGATTTCTCCCATCATTCTAACCCTTCAGTTAGTTGATCGATCTATTACTTATCCTAAAGGGGTTATAGAAGATGTATTTGTTAAGGTGAATAAAATTATCTTCCCTCTGAATTTCATTAGGCTAGATGATCTCGACTTTCTAAATAGATGTAAAATGCGATGTAAATATGCTTAATTTCTTTAATAGTTATTCTTAATTAGTAACAAAGCCAAAAACTTGATCCAAAGCAAAATCTAGGTATGTTTTCCATTATAAAACAATTAAGAATACATTTATAATAATTAAATATGGGATACTACAAAAGTATACATTTTGTTATTAAGTAATATATGACTTTTTGATTAATCGCAGAATATCAAACCCATAGGGAAGATTGCAATATGCACTTTAAAAAAAATGGAAAGTTCAGATGACAAAAATCTACTCATGCAAAATACTCTTACTTAAACTTAAGATGATATAACAGGAATGAAAATTCAATTTTTTTTGTAATTTTTGGTTTATGATAATAAAGTAAAAAACTAGTTAACTTTATTAAATATTTGCATGATGAAGACAATATAAATAAAATATTTTTTTCCTTGTCATGAATCAGTAGTAAATATAAAAATTCTGTTGTGGAAGTATGTAAAATGTGTTGTTCCAGATAGGAGCAATAATATTCTTTACCTTTAATAGAGATGCTATAAAGAACATTGGCTACTCTATATTTGAATAGTCTTGAAAACTGGTTAGGTGGGGAAGATATTAGCTCTCATTCTAGAGTTGCCTCTTCTCCCTCCACCTGGGGCTAACATCTTGTATCAAAACCTAAAACTATAAATCAAGTTGGGGCTTTAGCGTGTCACTCTAAAGTCCTCTAATTATATACCATTGAAAAATTTATTTCCCTATTTATTTACACTCAACCCCATGAACTACATTCTCATTCATGAAATCAACACGTGATTCTAACCATTTGTTGACTGAGACAGTACCATCTCGGATCTTACATATTCTCACAACAGGTATTAACATCTTAATTAACCACATCAAGAAGTAAATGATGTGCAAGGTTTTAAATCATCACAACTTCTTCCAACATTAAAGTATAATACTTCATACAACTTCCTTTAAATACATAATTACTTATCATTTTAAGGAAAAAGATAAAGAAAACTACTCAGAATCCATGGAGAAAATACAACCCCAGATGAGTTTAAAGTAGAAATCATGCACAAAAATAAGAAATCTAAGTTAAAACCAAGTGTAGTCACAAAGATAAACACTTAACTCAAATCCTCTCAACCAAATGTCTTGAAGTTCCCTTGAATTCTCTTCCTTCACTCACAATACAAAACTAACACTCAAAATAAAAAAAAGTGGTCGGCGACGGTGGTGATGGGCGACCGTTACTTGGATGAATAATGGCTATGAATGTCTAATGGCTGGCCTCCTCCTTTGATGATCCAAGTCTTCTTTAATAAAAATCCAAAAGGTGTTTTGGTCTCTTCAAAATGTGTCTTCATTCAATGAATCTTCAAGAAGTTCCTTCTTTCAAAATCCAATTGAATGAACTTTAGTGCCATAGATTATTTATCACAATTTTACCAAGGGTTGCTCAAAAACCTATTAAAAAATTTGTCTAAATTCAATGAGTCATCAACTAACTAATTCCGGCGCTTAGGCGTGGCTCTTTGGTACACAGGCGCAAATGCTAGGCGTTTAGGCGCCCTAGTTCATTTTTTGCATCTGCACCCTTTTTCACTCATTTTAGTATTTTTCATCCATTTGATTGTACCTGAAAGAAAGAACACAAATACCTTTCATTAAAGCGCAATATCTCAAAAATACATATAAAAATGTGTATAAAACCACTATATATTTTTGGTGTATCAAAATCCCGCAAACTTAAAATGTTACTTATCCTCAAGTGACCTTTCAATATTTAAAAACTAAATAAGTAGATGATGTATATAAGCTACTTTAGGAGTTACTAAAATTTTGATTTAGAAATATAGTTGTCCAATTTAGAAAAAAATTAGTAAATGAGACCAACTTTGAGTTTAGAAATTTTTAATGTTAAGAAATATGAAAATATGAGCTTTAATCTAATTCAAAAACATTGTAAATTCTCCAAATATAGCTTTTAGGAATTTTATCTTCTCCACTTAAAAATTTTTACTAAGCATAATTTTGCTTACTATATATCCTTATGTTTAAGAGTTTCTCAAGTCTTATACTTTAGAAAGATCTGATGTGGAACCAATTTTTGATTAGGCACAAATCCTCAAGCTTCTCCTCCCTTTTTTAAATTTTTGTTTCTTTTTTTTCTCTTTTTATTTTTTTTTCTTTTCTTTTTTCTCCTTTTCTTTTCCTTTTTCTTTCCCTTTTTCAGGCAAGGATTACTATATCTGGATAGGCTTTTAATGATTTTGAATTCCACTCATCTTTTTTTAAAGCAAAGAGTTGATATTTTTCTTTCACTTAAAAACATAATAACAGTTTTTAAAAATTACTTTCAATAAAAAAAATTGAAGTTTTGAAAATAAAAATCTAAATCATCTAAATTTTTAAAAAGTACAATTTTTCCTACTAAAAATAGTTACACCATACTTAGTATTTTCCACACCAAAAAATTTTTAACTTTAACTTTTTATTTATTACTATAAATTTTAACTATTATCTCTTACTCATTTCTATGTTCAAAATTTTACTTCCTTAATATAACTTCATATACATGATCATTTTTTTTCAAATAAAAATCAAATTTATTTGAAATACATTTGAGAACAAATAAATTTTTATGTTCTTTAGAAAAATTTTCACCCCCCCCCAAACTTGAATTTTTAATAAAATAAAACATTTTAGCATCACATATAAATATTGGCAGGAATGAAAATTTAAAATAACCTGCTTGCAAGAATTTTTACATCTTAAATATGCAAGTACAAAAATTAAAAATAAGAATGAAAATTTAATTGATCAAAGTTTAATTTACTTAACATGTAGAGATTCAATAAACTTCTATGTAGTGAAGTATAACCTAAAAGCAAACAAATACACTAACAAACATACTTGACTGCAACATAACGAAAAATATCTGGTAGTAAATTGAAAATTGTAAACATTCAGCTTTTAAGTAAAAAGTTAGCTATAATCTAAACCTTTCTAAGATCCAAAATTAAGTTCAGTATAAACTAACTAACTATAATAAACAACGAAGTTAACATAATTATTAACACCCAACATAATAACTACTAACAAAAAAATAATTACATCAAAGTAGTGTTTACTAAACAAAGCACAACAAAAACTATCAGTCTCAATAATAACAATTGAAAACACAATAAAAAGTATAGAATAACTGCACTATCAACAATTCACAACAACACATAAAATAAAAATCAAACAAAACTATAGATCCAAGCTAATCATCCTTATCCTTTGCATCTCTCATCACTATGCCAAGTATGTGCAGGCTCATATGGTGGATATCTAGGATATTGAGGAAATACAACATCCTGATTCCATTTCATGAGGTTTCCATAGCTAAGCTGAATTTCCCCTCATAATCATTATGTCTCTTCTTGTATCCATCGATATGCTCTACAAAATGTTATAAATTTAATACCATATCGGCAGTGTAGTTGACATTATCCAAAATCCTCTGTAATAGCTGTGACTGAGATCAAATCTAAAAGTATGACCCTGAGATGTAGAAGCACGTAAAGTAGAAGCTCGTGATATAGAAGCAGCAGAACTACTAGAAAATCCTCCCTCCATCGAAAAAAGAAATGATGTGAATAAGATTTCACATTCACACTGGTAATGAGCTTAAGAGCTTTCAAGATCTCCTCCCAACTGTCAAATCTAACACGAGCCTGTTTGCATAAAGAAAAGATAAAGGATGCAAATCCCAAACTTGCAGTAGTAGTAGCATCAACAGAAATGGTAATAACTCAATGAATCAAAGTTCCAATGTCGATGGGCTTGAACTACTAGATGCAATAGTTTAAATTTACTCGATCACGGGTCACTTAACAAAGATGATTAGTAGGCAGCAGACGAGTAAAAATAAAATAATGCCATGTCTTTTTAGTGGCATCCAACTTTGAAGTAGAAAAGTTATCTTTGTTTTTATTTTTAATTTTCTAAAGTCCTCTTCTAACAATCAAAGATGAAATAATCTCATCTAGCTCCTCCATAGTAAAACTATACTTCGAATAAAAACACAAAGTGCTCGGGACAAATGCTAAAATTGATTTATTACCTTAGGTGAAAAAGGCACTGTCTTTCCCCTCACCATGGCTCCTTTTTCAGCTTCAGAGAAATTCACATAAAACTCCTGCACAATAGAAATCACTGCAACAATAGAAAAAAAAGAACTACTCCTTGATACACCTAAAATATATTTAGACACATTTTTATACCTATTTTTGGTATATTGTGCTTTAATGGAAAGTATTTTTGTGTTTTTCTTTCAGGTACGGGTAAAAAGGTGAAAATGCTTAAAGGAGTAAAATGATAAAATTCGGAGAAAATAGGTGAAAAATATGCAAAAGTGTTTTAGCTCCTAAGTGTCAGATCTGGCGCTTAAGCGCCAGTTAAACAGAGAAGGCTATGTCTAAGCATCAGAGGCCCAGTGCTTAAGTGACAGTGGCATTTATTGGATGAGTAAATTTGGTTTTTGCAAATTTTGAAGAGGTTTCTGAGGCACCAATTGGCTTAATAAGTGGTTACAACCACCATGGATGAAAATTATTGTGAAAGGCTGCATCTCGTGGGGAAATACATCAAATTAAGACACATTTTGAAGAAATATCATGAAATCTTTTGGAGAATTATAAAATAAGGAAGATTGAGACTTTGAAAAGGGGTCCTAAATGTACTGAGAAAGTTTAGAAAGTGCTAAAATTAGGGAGTTAGTTGGAGAGATTTTCAGGCATCACATATTTATCCTTTTTATTTTAGTTTTATATTGAGAGTGTTGTAAAAGAGAAGAGATTCAAAGGAACTTCAAGAGTTTAGTGGAGGACTTGTGATAAGTTTTTATCTTTTGTTTTAGATCATTTTTGGTTTTAATCGAGACTTATTGTTGGTTTGTTAATGATTTCTAATTTTAAACTAAAGTGTGGTTTTCTTTTCTCTATGGATTCTGAGTAGTTTTCTTTATATATCTTCTTAAAATGATAAGTAATTAAGTGTTGTATGGAAGTTCTGGAGAGTATCGATCTTTAATGTTTGAAGAAGTCGTGATGATTTAAATCTATGTACTTCATTTACTTCTTGATTTAGAAAATCTAGATGTTAAAATCTACTATGAGAACATGTAAGAATTGGGCAGGTATTGTCTCATTGAACAATTGGAATGAATCACATGAGATTTTATGAATGAGAATGTAGTTTATATGATTGAGTGCAAATAAATAAGGAAATATTCATTAAAGGGTGTAGAGTTAGAGGAGTTTAAAGTGACAGGTTAAAGCTCCTAACTAGGTTTATTATTTTAGGTTCTGATACGAGATGTTAGCCCCTAGGTGGAGGGAATTGAGGGAACTCTAGAGTGGAGACGCTAGTATCTTCTTGCCTAGCCTGTGTTTAGAACTATTCAAACTTAAAATTAGCCAATGTTCTTTATATCATCTCTAGTAAGGGAAAATAATATTATTGCTCCTATTTGGCACAACACAATATGCATACTTCTACAATAGAATTCCTATACTTATTACTGATTCATGATAAGGGGAAAGATATTTTCATATTTAGTACTTTTCTTCTACAAAACCAAAGTTATCTTTTTAAGTTTGTACTATTTTATCAAAATTAAAATTACAAAAAATATTTAAACTTTCTTTACTGCGAAAACCTCTTTAGTTTAAATAATTGTCTTTTTAAAAATAGAAAGTTTTCTAAAAAGTGCATATTGCATATTTTCCCTGTGGGTTCGATATTCAGGTCTTAATAAAAAAGTTTTATATTACTTGATAAGAATACATATACTTGCATAGTATCCCTATATATAAAAATTAAAAGTTAAATTTTTATTTTTCTTCTGGATCAAGTTTTTGGTTTTGTTGTGAAATAAGGAAATATAAGTGAAAAAAATATAATCAGAATTATTATTATACTGTTGCATATAAGCAGTTTCAAGATCAAGTTTTTGGCACCGTTGCCAGGGAAGTGAAGTGAAAATTGTAATAAAGCTATTGATTTAAAAATAAATTTCTATTTTTATAAAGTCTTATTTAAACTTAAATTTATTGTTTTTATTTTGTGTGTGTTTAGTTTTATTTTATTTTATGTTAGTGTATGCGTAGTTCAGGTTTTGAAGGACTAGTGCCCTATGATTCTGAATTAGAGAGAACTGTTAGAAAAATCAGAAAAACCAAAATAATTAAAAATTTTGAAAAATCCAAAAAAATTATAGAAATGACAAACCAAGATGATCAAAAAGCTGAAATTCATCAAGAGTTTAGACCTTTAAGAGATTATGTCAACCCTACTGTAGATGAACTTCATTGTAGTATTCAAAAACCTACTATTGTGGCTAATTCATTTGTGCTTAAACCTGCTAGTATCCAAACGGTATCAAATAATCAGTTTGGGGAATCACCAATTGAAGATCAAAATTTACATCTTGCCAATTTTCTAGAATTGTGTGCTACATTTAAATACGATGGTGTATCAGTCCATAAGACTTAGGTTATTTCATTTCTCACTGAGGGATAAAGCTAAGACGTGGTTGAATTTGTTAGTACCTAGTTTTATAAGAACTTGGGGTGATTTAGCACAAAAAGTTCTTGCTAAATATTTTCCACCATCAAAAAGTGCAAAGCTTAGAAATGATATTACATCTTTTAATGAGTTTGAAGGGGAATCTATTTATGAAGTATGAGAAAGAGTTAAAGAACTCTTATGAAAGTGTCCACACCATGCTATACCAGATTTGTTAATAATTCAAACTTTTTATAATGTATTAGTTGGATCTCTTAGATCAATTATTGATGCCACTGGTAGTGGTTCATTGATGTCAAAACCATTTCATGACACTTATGCTTTAATTGAAGAAATGACTACCAAATGGCCTGCTGAGAGGGTGAATCCTAAGAAAGTAGCCAATATTCATGAATCTGATTCAATTACGATGTTAGCAAATCACTTTGCTGCGATTTCAAGGAAGTTAGCCCAATTTGGAATGAATTTTTCTCAACCAATTTTCATGATTAAAGAGAATTCATTAGGTTAAATGGTAGATTCTCAAGCATCATTAAAAACTTTGAATGTCATAAATAATAAGCAGAATAACCCATATTCAAGTTATTATAACCCAGGTTAAAAACCTATCCCAACTTTAACTGGAATAACAATTCAGGTGGTAATAATCAACAATGGGGGAACAACCAAGGAAACTCATTGGAAAACTGGAACAATCAAGGGAATAATAATTATATATGTAATTATCCTCCACGTTTCAACAGTAAAACACACATTATGGAGAAGAAATTATTTTTGGAAGAAGTGGTGTTACAAATGGGAAATCAATTACAAAGTTAAGGAGCTACAATTAGAAATATCAATCAACTTGGGCAAATAGAAAATACATTAAGTAATATATCCCAAAGAACACTTCCTAGTAATACTGAATCAAATCTAAAAGACCAATATAAAGAGCAAGTAAAAGCTGTTGAACTTTAAAATGGAAGCCAGTTGGAAGGTAGGGTTCAAGATGAAATTGAAGTAGAGAGAGAAGAAATTGAAGAATCTAAAGAGGATGCTCCAAAAGATTCTGAGAGACCCATTTCTTTGCTAAAAAATTATTTGAAAAGTCCACCACCTCCATTTCCTTAGAGACTTTGTCAGCAGAAGTTGGATAAGCAATTTTCAAAGTTTCTGGAAATATTTAAGAAGCTTACAATTAATATTCCATTTGCTGAAGCCTTAGAACAAATGCCAAGCTATGTAAAGTTTATGAAGGATATTCTCAACAGGAAAAGAAGTTTAAAGGTAATGAGACTGTTGACTTAGTGAAGTGTGCAGTGCTATAATTCTGAAAAGCTTCTTGAAAAGTTTAACGATCCTGGTAGCTTTATAATTCCATGTGCAATAGCAAACAAATTTTATGGGAAAGCTTTATGTGATTTAGGTGCAAGCATTAACATTATGCCATTATCAATATTCAAAAGATTGGGATTAGGAGAAATAAGCCCTGGTACTGTAAATCTACAGTTCACAGATCGTTCGATAACATACTCTAAAGGAGTTATAGAAGATGTCCTAGTGAAAGTGGATCAATTTATCTTTCTTGTGATTTCATTACGCTAGATATGGAGGAAAATAAAGAGATACCTCTAATTTTGGGGAGGCTTTTCCTAGTCACAGGAAGAGCAATGATAGATATGCAGAAAAGGGAATTAATAATGTGTGTTAATAATCAAACTATTACTTTCAATATTTCAAGATGAATGAAATATCCTGTAAAAAGGTAAAGATGATGAATGTTATAGGATGGATGTGAATTCCATTCAAAACAACTTATGAAGAAAAATTGGAAGAAAAAGATTTGGAACACAAGCAAGAAGAGAAATTAGATCGATGTGAAGAACTTTTTAAGGAAGATTCAAACTATGTTCGAGAAAGTTTTGAAATTTTGGACACAATAGAAAAAGATAAATTATTTTTTCAATCAATTGAAAAACCTCTAAAACTTGAGTTTAAGTTACTTCCTGAAAATTTAAAATATGCCTTTTTAGGAGTTTCGTATAATTAGTAGTAATTTCCTCAAAATTAACTAAGGAAAAAGAAGAAAGGTTGATGAAAATTCAAAAAAAATTTAAGATAGCCTTTGGATGGAAAATTGCTGATATTAAATGAATCAATCATTCAATTTGTATGCATAGAATTCAAATGGAACAGAACTGCAAACCCAGGGTTAATCCTCAAAGGAGGCTGAATCATGTTATGAAAGAAGTTATTAAGAAAGAAATTTTAAAGTGGTTAGATGCTAGAATTATCTACCTTATTTCAGATAATGCATGTGTTAGTCCAATTCACTGCGTTCCTAGGAAAGGAGGACTAAATGTAACTGTGAATGAACATAAGGAATTAATACCCACTAGACAAGTTATAGGGTGAAAAATATGCATTGATTATAGAAAATTAAATCTTGCCACTAGGAAAGATCATTTTCCATTACCTATTCTAGATCAAATGCTGGATTGACTAGATGGGCATAAATACTTTTATTTTCTAAATGGATATACTGGTTATCACCAAATTCAATAAATGCTGGATAGACTAGCTGGGCATAAATACTTTTGTTTTTTGGATGGATATACCGGTTATAGTTGGATAGACTAGCTGGGCATAAATACTTATGTTTTTTGGATGGATATACTGGTTATCACCACATAAATATTTTGTTTTCTGGATGGATATATTAGTTATCACAAAATACAAATATCTCATGAGGATCAAGAGAAAACAACTTTTTCCAGTCATTATGGTACTTTTTCTTTTAGAAGGATGCCCTTTGGTTTATGTAATGCCCCTGATACATTTCAAAGATGTATAATGGTAATTTTTTGTGATTTAATTGAAAAAGGGATTGAAGTATTCATGGGTAATTTTTTAGTGTTTGGAACTTCATTTAACTTATGTTTAGAACATTTATCTAAAGTTCTTAAGCGATGTGAAGAAACAAATTTAGTCCTTAATTGGTAAAAATGCCAATTTATGGTAGTAGGAGGAATTGTATTAGACCATCAAATATCAGAAAATGGTGTGGAATTAGATCCTACTAAAATTCAAGTGATCGCTACCTTACTTTATCCAACAAATGTAAGGGAAATTAGGAGTCTTTTAGGACATGATGGATTCCATAGGAGATATATTAAAGACTTTTCAAAGATTGCTAAGCCTTTATGCCATTTACTGAAGAAAGATGCAATTTTTAATTTTGATGAAAAATGCCTAAAATATTTTAATTTATTAGATGAAAAATTAATCACTACTCCAATTATAGTTTCACTAAATTGGGGAAAACCTTTTGAATTAATGTGTGATGCAAGTGATTATGTTATAGGAGCTGTTTTAGGACGAAGATATGATAAAATTTTCAAAGTAATTTACTATTCTATTAAAACTCTTAATGAAACTTAAATCAATTATACAAAAGCTGAAAAAGAGTTATTAGCAATAGTTTATGCTTTCGATAAATTTAGATCATATTTAATTGGAACTCATAGTGTAGTGCATAAAGATCGTTCTACTATCAAGTACTTAATGAAAAAGAATGATGCTAAACCTAGAATTATAAGGTGGATTCTTATTTTGCAAGAATTTAGTTTTGAAATAGTAGATAAAAAGTGGACTGAAAGTCAAATAGTTGATCAATTGTCTAGGCTTGAGTTAGAAAAACCACTTTGTTTTGAAAAAGAAATTAATGAACATTTTCTAGATGAAAAATTGTTCACTATTAATGAGTAGCATGTTCCGTGGTATGCCGACATTGTGAAATTTATTGTTAGTGATGTTATACCCTATGAAATCACATACCAAAAAAAGAGGAAATTTATTTCTGATGCTAAGACTTATTTTTGGGACTACCCATTTTTATATAAACAAGGAAAGGGTCTAATTATTCGAATATGTGTACCATTAGAAGAAACTTATGAGATTATCCAAAAATGTCATAATTTTAATTTTGGGGTACATTTTGGTATTGATAAAACATCATACAAAATTTTACAATCTCGATTTTATTGGCCTATAATTTTTAGAGATGTTAATGCTTATATCAAAACTTATGATAGATGTCAATGAGTAGGCAATATTTTTAGAAGAAATGAGATGCCCCTCAATTATATGCTAGAAGTTGAAATATTTGATGTTTGGGGATTAGATTTCATCGGACCATTTATACCATCTTTAAAAATTTTATATATTCTGTTAGTAGTGGACTATGTATCCAAATGGATAAAAGTTGTTGCTTTACCTCGATGTGATGCTTAAAGTGTTGTAAAATTTTTGAAAGTGAACATTTTTTTGTAGATTTAGGATGTCGAGAGTTATCATTTCTGATGGGGGAAGTCATTTCAGAAATGCCATAATGGAGAAGTTATTAAAGAAATATCATATAAATCATAGGATTGCTACTGCTTATCATCCTCAGACAAATAGTTTGGCTGAATTATCAAATCGGGAAATTAAAAGAGCTATGGAAAAATCCGTGAATCCAACAAAAATGGTTGGGTCAGTCAAACTTGACTATGTTTTGTGGGCTTATAGGACTGCATACAAAACTTCTATTGGAATGTCCATACATAGGCTAATATTTGGGAAAGCTTGTCACTTACCAGTTGAACTTGAGCATAAAATATATTAGGCGATTAAAGAGTTCAATTATAATTTGAAAGATGTTGGTGAGAAAAGATTTTTGCAATTAAATGAGCTTGAAGAGATAAGGAATGAATCTTATGAGAGTGCCAAGGCTTATAAAGAAAAGATTAAGATGTGGCATGATTCAAGGATTCTTACTAAAAATTTTCAGCCAGGGCAACATGTTTTGCTATATAATGCAAGGTTAAGATTATTTCCAGGCAAACTTATGTCTAGATGGATGGGCTCATTTGTTGTGATAAAAGTTTATCCTTATGGAGCTGTGGATATTAAAGATCCTAAATATGAGAAAATATATAAAGTTAATGGACATAGATTGAAACTTTTTTATATAGGAGATTGACATAAACTTAATGTTGGAATAATGTTGGGTCAACCAGAATAAGCACTGGTTACGTTGGGTCAGAGACGTAAAATGAAGTGCTTTGTGGGAGACAACCCATAGTTATCAGAGTGTTTTTATTTTGATTGTTGTTTTGTGCGTGATTAAGAAAATTGGGGTAGTATTTTTGAAACTATTATATATTAGTAAAGATTTTAAAACTTTATTTAGGGACGAAGCCATGTTAGAATGAGAATTTGGATGTTCAGTTGACTGGTGCAAAAATGTGCACTGGTGCTTAAGCATGACAGTTTAAACTCATGTGCGAAATTAATATTCTAGAGGGTTTAACAGCCAATTAGTTTGTAAAAACATGCCAAGGCAGTTTCTAAACGTGTCTAGGAGTTATTGAAAGGATTTAAGCCTAAAGGAATTTCACCCCAGTTCATTTCTAGCCCTAAAAGTCTAAGAAAGTGAGATTTAGAGAAAATGTCTTCATAGGAGATGGATTTGAAGAAGAAGGAAGAAACCATGAGGAAGAGGTTCATTAGTCAAAGTGCGTAAGAGATGTATAACAGTTTCTTAGCCATTAAAATTGAAGGGATATCAGAGAAGATCAACAAAATTAAGAATACTATGGCTTTATTAGAGACTAAGGTACTTGAGTTGCATGCACATCTAGAGAATATTGGATGGCAATTGAAGATGTAATTTAACCACACAAATTATATAGAGGAATCAGATAAGGCAACATTCATAAAGCAAAAGTGGATTGGAGAAGATAGTATTAGAGCGCGTCACCACCGTCCATTTTATCAACTCTATATTCATGGAGAGACTATTGAAAGACATGAATTTATTCCTTCGAATGAAGAATGAAATTAAGTTTAGTGTTAGAATTTGTGTGTTAGAAGTTGTTGTTTTTAATTGGTTTAGTGTTTAAGTCTTATTTTTAGTATTTATGACTTCTTATATGTGTTTAATTGTGAAATGATTGTTGTGTATTTGAATTTAGGAAAATTTTCTCATCCAAGATATTTGGAGTGAGAATTAAGTGTTTAAAGGTATTTGTACTTATTTATATATTAATATAAGTTTGTTTGTATAAAAATTTGTGTTATTTTTAGCCTAAAATTGAAATAGTTATTATGGAGCATTTTGAGAGAGAGGGGAGTTATAGGAAGTTGAAAATAGTCATTTAAGTACTATGAGACCATTTAGGGGTGGTTTACTTGGGCAAATAGTGCATTTTACTTCAATTTTAAAATTTTAAAAATCATGCACTAGCGCCTAAGCGCCATATCTTGCGCTTAAGCGCGAGCCAACCCGAGAGGCAGGTGCCTAAGCACCATTTACCCACACTTAAGCGCCGGTTCACAAATACAGGTTCACGAATGGTTAAAAGTGAAATTTCAGCCCGAAAATTACCATTTTAATGCCACCGTCACCTTCAACCTCTCGAGTTCATGATTTTTTAGGGCAAGGGTACATCTAAAGTGAAGATTTTTTGTGGAATCAAGTGAAATTTGCTAGATCCAAGTTCCTTGAGGTAACATCTTTACTTCTATGCAAAAATTTTGGATTTTGACTATGTATTTTGAGCACATTTGGAGAAATTAAAAAATTCACCATTCATGGTGAAAAATGAGAAAAAAATCTATGTAAATTGCATGGGGAGTGTAGTTTATACACTGGATGTTTAGTTTAGTAATTTAGACTTGATTTTTGAAGTTATGTTTGGAATTTATAAAATTTGTAGAATGACACCAAGAATGAAGAGAAGCAAAGGAAAGCCCTTTCGATTTGAGTAAATTTGTTAGTTTGAAGGCTCAAGATCGGTACAATGATGCGTTGGAATCACAAAAATTGATTCAAAAGCAGTGTTTTAGGAATCCAGGTGGAGACGTAGTGGATTTGATTGTTCACCAACAGTGGGATTGATTGTTGTTTCTTTGCTGTGGCTGTTATTTCTGTGTTAGGGAGTTGTAGGAAAACCTCTCTGAGGTTAAAGACAATAGAGGCATGGTTTGAGGAAAGTTGGTACCTTTTTCACTGGAGGTAATTAACTCGTTTTATCATATGCCACCTCATACGTTATGTTTTTATGCAAATTATAACCCAACTGGAGCGGAGTTAGACGAGATTATTTCTTAGTTGACTGTTGGAAGAGGACTTTAGAAGATCACTAAAGAGAGGAGAGTCAACTTCCCAACTTCAAAGTTATGTGCACCTTCAAAGGCCTAGTACTATTTTATTTATGCTTGTCTACTACCAACAAATCATCTCAGTGAAGTGACTAGAGAGAGAGCGACGTTAAATTATTATATCTAGAAAGGAAAGCTCATCAACGTAAGAGCTTTAATTTATCAAACTATCATCAGTTATGCAACTGCCATTACTACTACAGGTTTGGGATTTGCTTCCTTAATCTTTTCCTTGGGTGAGCAGGCTGGAGTTAAAAATGATAGCTGGGAGGACGTGTTGTTACCTCTAAAGCCTATCACTGAGGTGAATGTGAAGACTTATTCTGAGCATTCTATTTTTGGCTGGAGAGGATGATTTTCTAAAAGTTATAGAATGGAGACATCTGCTGCTTCTACATCTAGACCATCTACCTCACGTGCTTCTACATCTAGAGGTGACTCTACTGAGACCCAAAATCAATTATTGCAGAGTATGATGGATCATAATAATTTTACCACTGATAAAGTTCAAAATTTAGAACATTTTGCAGAGCATACTGATTGGTATATAGGAGAAAAAATGATTATGAAGAGAAATTCCACTCATCTCTGTAGAACCTAATTAGGGGTGTCCCAGAAGTGAAATTTCCTCCATATCCTCGATATCCTGATTATGAGCCTGCAGAAAAGTGGTATAGCGGTGATTCATAAGATGATTAGTAGAATTGAGAGATTTTTATGTTTGTAATAGGTATTAGACTATGTGCTTTGGACTTGAGATTTGTGATGTATTGTTTATTTTTATGTTGTGGACTATGTGGTGTGGTAATGCTACATTTGCTTCTTTGTGATGATATGTACAATGTATTGTGTTTTGGACTTTTGTTTTTTATTGTTATTGTGATGTTTGTGTTAGTTAGTAGTTTGCTTTAAAATTATAGGGTAGTAACTGTTGTGAGTTTTGTGATTTAGTTACTTTAGAACTTAACTTAATTCTATGTCTTTTGAAAAGATGAAAATATTGCTAACTTAGGTCTTAAATATTAAATTTTCAGAAACTGCTACCCTGTATTTTTCTTTTATCATGTTTGTGAGTTTATTTTTATGATTGACATTGTGAAGTTAAGTTAGTGTGTTCGTTTGCTTTTATGTTTATACCCACTGTTTATAAGTCTATTGAGTCTCTACATGTTGAATTGAAATGAAAATATTAGAAAATTTGATTAAAATTAATTTTACTCTTGTTTTTAGTTTTACACTTGTATCATTGGGGGATAAAAATTTCTGTTAGTAGTTATTTTAATTTTCATTCCTGCTTATATATATTTGATGCTAAAAATTTTAATCTGTTAAAGATTTAAGTTTGGGGGGGATGAAAAATATTTTCAAAACTTTAATTTTATTTGTTCTCAATTGAACTACAAGTGAATTTGATTTGAAAAGAAAAATTGATCATGTATATGAAGTTATATTAGGGAAGTAAATTTGATTTTAGAAATGAGTAAGAGAAGACTTTAAGTTAAAAATTTTTAGTATAGAAAATGATAAATATAAGTGACTTGAAGAAAAACTTTAAGTTAAAAATTTTTAGTATAGAAAATGATTAATATAAGTGACTATCTTTAGAGAAGTAAAATTTGATTTTAGAAATGAGTAAGAGAATTTAGTTAAAATTTTGAGTAATGAAGAATATAAAAGTTTTTAATGTAGAAAATGATTAATATAAATAACTATCTTTAGTAAGAAACATTGTATTTTTTAAAATTTTGAAGTAAAATTTGATTTTAGAAATGATTAAGAAAATTTAGTTAAAATTTTAAGTAATGAAGAAAAACTTTAAGTTAAAAATTTTTAGGTAGAAAATGATTAGTATAAGTAACTATCTTTAGTAAGAAACATTGTATTTTTAAAAATTTTAGAAATTCATGCTTTTATTTTTAATACTTAAATTTCTTTTATGAAAAATAATTTTCAAAGCTATTATTATATTTATAAGTAAAAGTTTTGTATCAAGACTTTGCTTTAGGAAAGGAAAAGTAGAATTCAAAATTATTAAAAGCCTATCAAGATATAGTAATCCTTACCTAAAAAAAGAAAATAAAAAGAAAAAGGAAAGAAAAAGAAAAAGAAAAAAAAAGAAAGGGAAGAAGAAGAAAAAGTGAGGGAGGAGAAGCTTGAGGATTAGTGCCTAATCAAAAATTCGTTCTACATTTGATCTTTTTAAAGTATGAGACTTGAGAAAATCTTAAGTTTATAGATATAATATGGTAAATAAAATTATTCTTAATAAAATTTTTTAAGTGGAGATAATAAAAGAAGTAATTTCTAAATTTGGAAGACTTACAATATTTCTGAATTGGATAGAATTTCATATTTTCATCTTTCTTAACATTAAAAATTTCTAAACTTTAAGTTGGTCTCATTTACTGAATAATTTTTCTAAATTAGACTGCTATATTTCTAAATCAAAATTTTAGTAACTCCTAAAGAAACTCCTAAATTGGACTACTATATTTCTACATCAAAATTTTAGTAACTTCTAAAGAAACTCATATACATTATCTACTTATGTTGGTTTTTAAAGATTTAAAGGTAAATTTGGACCCCTATATTTCTAAATCTAAATTTTAGTAACACCTAAAGAAACTCATTTTAGCAACTCCTAAAGAAACTCATATACATATCATACATATTTAGTTTTTAAAGATTGAAGTTTCACTATACATATCATGCATATTTTGTTTTTGAATACTGAAGTGTCATTTGAGGACAAGTAACATTTTAAGTTTGGGGGATTTTGATAGGCCTAAAATATATAGTGTTTTTCAACACATTTTTATACCTATTTTTGAAATATTGGGCTTTAGTGGAAAGTATTTTTATATTTTTCTTTCAGGTATAGATAAAAATGAGAAAATGCTTGAAGGAGTGAAAGAGGATCAAATTAGGAGCAAATAGGTGAAAAATGTGCAAAAGTGTTTTGGTGCCTAAGCGCCAGATCCGACGCTTAAGTGCCGGTTTAACAGAGAAGCCACGCCTAAGCGCTAGAGGCCCCACGCTTAAGTGCCAGTGGCAATTACTGGATGAGTAAACTTGGTTTTTGCAAATTTTGAAGAGATTTTTGAGGCACCTATTGACTTAATAGTTGGTTACAACCACCAAGGACGAAAAATTTTGCGAAAGGATGCATATCTTAGGAAATACATCAAATCAAGACACATTTTGAAAAGATACTAATGCACGTTTTGAAGAGTTATAAAAGAAGGAAGATTGAGACTTTGAAAAGGGGTCCTGAAAGTACTGTGAACGTTTTGAAAGTTCTAAAATTGGGAAGTTAGTTGTAGAGATTTTCAGGGACCACATATTTATCCTTTTTATTTTAGTTTTGTATTGAGAGTGTTGTAAAAGAGAAGATATTCAAAGGAACTTCAAGAATTTAGTGGAGGACTTGAGATAAGTTTTTATCTTTTGTTTTAGACTACTTTTGTTTTTAATTCAGATTTGTTGTTGGTTTGACAATGATTTCTACTTTTAAACTAAAGTGTGGTTTTATTTTCTCCATGGATTCTATGTAGTTTTCTTTATCTTTCTTCTTAAAATGATAAGTAATTATGTGTTGGATGGAAGTTGTGAAGATTATTGATCTTTAATGTTGGAAGAAGTTGTGATGATTTAAATCCATATACTTCATTTACTTCTTAATTTGGCCAATCTAGATGTTAAAATTTATTGTGAGAACATGTAAGAACTGGGTTGGTATTATCTCAATCAACAATTGTAAAGAATCACATGAGGTTGTATTAATGAGAATTTAGTTCATATGATTGAGTGCAAATAAATAGAGAAATATTCATTGAAGGGTATAGAGTTAGAGTACTTTAAAGTGATAGGTTAAAGCCCCCAACTTGGTTTAATGTTTTAGGTTTTGATACGAGACGTTAGCCCCCAGGTGGAGGGAATCGAGGGAAGTCTAGAGTGAGAGCTAGTATCTTCCCTCCCTAGCTGGTTTTCAGAACTATTCAAACTTTAAATTAGCCAATGTTCTTTATAGAATCTCTAGAAAGAGTAAACAATATTATTACTCCTATTTGACACAACAAAATATGCATACTTCTATAACATAATGCCTTACTTATTACTGATTCATGATAAAGAGAAAGATATTTTCATATTTAGTGCTTTTCTTTTACAAAAACTCAAGTTATCTTTTTAAGTTTTTTTTGTTTTTGTCAAAATATTAAAATTACAAAAAATAGTTAAACTTTCTTTAATGCGAAAATGTCTTTAGTTTAAATAATTGTATTTTTAAAAATATAAAGTTTTCTAAAACATGCATATTGCATATCTTCTCTGTGGGTTCGATATTTAGGTCTTAATCAAAAGTCCTATATTATTTGATAACGATACGTATACTTGCGTAGTATCCCAATATATATAAATTAAAAGTCAATTTTTTTTTCTTCAGGATCAAGTTTTTGGTTTTATTGCGAATAAGTAAATATAAGTGAAAAAAATATAATCAGAATTATTGTTATACTATTGCATATAAGCAGTTTCAGGATCAAGTTTTTCGCACCGTTGCCGGGGAAGTGAAGTGAAAATTGTAAAGAATCTATTGATTTAAAAGAAGATTTCTATTTTTAGAAAGTCTTATTTAAACTTTAAGTTAATGTATTTTATTTTGTGTGTTTAGTTTTATTTTATTTTATGTTAGTGTATGCGTAGTTCATGTTCTGAATGACTAGTGCCCTACGATTCTGAATTAGAGAGAACTGTTAGAAAAATCAGAAAAACCAAAAAAATTAAAAATCTTGAAAAATTTAAAAAAAATTACATAAATGGCAAACCAAAATGGTTAAAATGCTAAAATTCATCAAGAGTTTAGACCTTTAAGAGATTATGCCAACCCTACTATAGATGAACTTCATTGTAGTATTCAAAAACCTACTATAATGGCTAATTCTTTTGAGCTTAAACCTGCTATTATCCAATTGAAATCAAATAATCAATTTGGGGGATCACCAATTGAAGATCCAAATTTAAATCTTGCTAATTTTCTAGAATTGTAGGCCACATTTAAATATGATGGTGTGTCAGATGATGTCATAAGACTTGGGTTATTTCTTTTTTCACTAAGGGATAAAACAACAATGTGCTTGAATTTGTTAGCACTTGGACCTATCAGAACTTGGGGTGATTTAACACAAAATTTCCTTGCTAAATATTTTCCACCATAAAAAACTGTGAGGCTTAGAAATGATATTACATCATTTAATCAGTTTGAAGGGGAATCTACTTATGAAGCATGGGAAAGATTTAAAGAGCTCTTAAGAAAATGTCCACACCATGCTATACCAGATTGGTTAATAATTCAAACTTTTTATAATGGATTAGTTGGATTACACCATGTTATACCAAATTGGTTAATAATTCAAACTTTTTATAATGGATTAGTTGGATCTCTAGATCAATTATCCGAGATTGGTTAATAATTCAAACTTTTTATAATGGATTAGTTGGATCTCTTAGATCAATTATCGATGGTTCATTGATGTCAAAACCATTTCATGACGCTTATGCTTTAATTAAAGATATGACTACCAAGGATTAGTTGGGTCTCTTAGATCTATTATTGATGCCGCTGCTGGTGGTTCATTGATGTCAAAACCATTTCATGATGCTTATGCTTTAATTAAAGAAATGAGTACCAATAATTTTCAATGGCCTTTTGAGAGGGTGAATCCTAAGAAAGTAGCCAATATTCGTGAATCTGATGCATTTACTATGTTAGCAAATCAAGTTTTTGCAATTTCAAGGAAGTTGGACCAATTTGGAATGAATTTTTCTCAAGCAATTTCCATGATTGAAGAGAATTCATAAGGCCTAATGGTAGATTCTTAAGAATCATTAGAAACTTTGAATGTCATAAATAATAAGCAGAATAACCCATATTCAAATTATTATAGCTCAAGTTTAAAAAACCATCCCAACTTTAACTGGAATAACAATTTGGGTGGTAATAATCAGTAATGGGGGAACAACCAAGTATTCCTATTGGGAAATTGGAAAAATCAAGGGAATAATAATTGTAGATCTACTTATCCTCTAGGTTTCAATAATAATACGCAATTTAAGGAGAAGAAGTTGTCTATAGAAGAAGTGGTGTTACAAATGGGAAATCAATTACAAGACAAGGAGCTACAATTAGAAATATTGAGAATCAACTTGGAAAAATAGCAAATTCATTAAGTAATAGATCCTATGGAGCACTTCCTAGTACTTGGGCAAATAGAAAATTCATTAAGTAATAGATCCCAAGGAACACTTCCTAGTAATACTAATTAAATCCAAAAGATCAAAATAAAGAGAAAGAACGCCGTTCAACTTAAAAGCGGAAGAGAGTTGGAAGGTAAGGTTTAGAAAGAGATTGAAGTAGAGAGAGAAGAAATTGAAGAATCAAAAGAGAACACTCTAAAAGATTTTGAGAGACCTATTTCTCTGCTGAAAATTGATTTGGAAAACCACCACCTCCATTTCCTCAGAGAATTTACCAGTAGAAGTTGAATAAGAAATTTTTAAAATTTCTAGAAATATTTAAGATACTTACAATTAATATTTCATTTGCTGAAGCCTTAGAACAAATTTCAAGCTATGTAAAGTTTATGAAGGATATTCTCAACAATAAAAAGAAGTTTGAAGATAATGAGACTGTTGCATTTAGTGAGGAGTGCAGTGCTATAATTCAGAAAAAGCGTCTTCAAAAGCTTAAAGATCCTTGTAGCTTTACAATTCCATGTGCAATAAGAGACAAATTTTATGGGAAAGCTTTATGTGATTTAGGTGTCAGGATTAACCTTATGCCATTATCAATATTCAAAAGATTGGGATTAGGAAAAATAATCCCTAGTAATGTAACTCTGCAGTTAACAAATTGTTCAATAACATACCCGAAAGGAGTTATAAAAGATGTCCTAGTGAAAGTGGATCAATTTATCTTTCTTGTTGATTTCATTATGCTAGATTTTGTAGAAGATAAAGAGATACCTGTGATTTTGGGGAGTCCTTTCCTAGCCACAGGAAGAGCAATGATAGATGTACAGAAAGGGAAATTAACAATGTGCGTCAATGATCAAACTGTTCCTTTGAATATTTCAAGATCAATGAAATATCCTGCCAAAGGTAAAGATGATGAATGTTATAGGATGGATGTTATAAGATATCGAAGTGAATTCCATTTCAAAACAACTTGTGAAGAAAAATCTGAAGAAAAAGATTTGGAACACAAGCAAGAAGAGAAATTAGATCGATGTGAAGAACTTTTTAAGGAAGATTCAAACTATGTTCAAGAAAGTTTTGAAATTTTTGACACAATAGACAAAGATAAATCATTTTGTCCATCAATTGAAAACCTCTAAAACTTGAGTTGAAGTTACTTCTTGAACATTTAAAATATGCCTTTTTAGGAGATTCCTCTACATTACCAGTTATAATTTCCTCAAAATTAATGATGGAAAAAGAAAAAAGGTTGATGAAAATTTTGAAAAATTTTAAGAAAGCCTTTGGATGGACAATTGCTGATATTAAAGGAATCAGTCCTTCAATTTGTATGCATAGAATTCATATGGAAGAGAACTACAAACCCAGGGCTAATCCTCTAAGGAGACTAAATCTTGTTATGGAAGAAGTTGTTAAGAAAGAAATTTTAAAGTGGTTAGATGCTTAAATTATCTACCATATTTTAGATAGTGCATGGGTTAGTCCAATTCACTGCGTTCCTAAGAAAGGACGAGTAACTGTAATTGTGAATGCACATAATGAATTAATACTTTCTAGACAAGTTACAGGGTGGCGAATATGCATTATTCATAGAAAATTAAGTCTTGCAACTAAGAATGCATCATTTTCCATTACCCTTTCTAGATCAAATGCTGGATAGACTAGTTGTGCATAAATACTTTTATTTTCTAGATGAATATACTGGTTATCATCAAATACAAATATCTCTTGAGGATCAAGAGAAAACAACTTTTACCAGTCCTTATGGTAATTTTGCTTTTAGAAGGATGCCCTTTGGTTTAAGTAATGCCCTGCTACATTTCAAAGATGTATGGTGGCAATTTTTTGTGATTTAACTGAAAAAGGGATTGAAGTATTCATGGGTGATTTTTCAGTGTTTGAAACTTCATTTGACTTATGTTTAGAACATTTATCTAAAGTTCTTAAGCGCTGTGAAGAAACAAAAAAAATGCCAATTTATGGTAGCAGGAGGAATTGTATTAGGACATCAAATATCAGAAAATACTTAAAACATTTATCTAAAGTTCTTAAGCACTGTGAAGAAACAAATTTAGTCCTTAATTGGGAAAAAACCAATTTATGGTAGTAGAAGGAATTATATTAGGTCATCAAATATCAAAAAATGGTATGGAAGTAGATCCTGCTAAAATTCAAGGGATCGCTAATCAGGTCATCAAATATCAGAAAATGGTATGGAAGTAGATCTTGCTAAAATTCAAGTGATTGCTAATTGTCATCAAGTATCAGAAAATGGTATGGAGGTAGATCCTGCTAAAATTCAAGTGATTGCTAATTTACCTTATCCAAAAAAATGTAAGGGAAATTAGGAGTTTTTTAGGACATGCTGGATTCTACAGGCGATATATTAAAGATTTTCAATGATTGCTAAGCCTTTATGCCATTTACTGAAGAAAGATGCAATTTTCAAATTCGATAAAGAATGCCTAAAAGCTTTTAATTTATTAAAAGAAAAATTAATCACTGCACCAATTATAGTTTCACCAAACTGGGGAAAACCTTTTGAATTAATGTGTGATGCTAATTATTATGTTATAGGAGCTGTTTTAGGACAAAGATATGATAAAATTTTCAAAGTAATTTACTATGCTAGTAAAACTTTTAATGAAACTCAAATTAATAATACAAAAACTAAAAAAAAATTATTATAAATAGTATATTCTTTTGATAAATTTAGATCTTATTTAATTGGAACTCATTGTGTAGTGCATACAGATCATTCTGCTATTAAGTACCTAATGAAAAAAAAGGATGTAAACCTAGACTTATAAGATGGATTCTTCTTTGCTACTAAGTACTTAATGAAAAAGAAGGATACTAAACCGAGACTTATAAGATGGATTCTTCTTTTACTTCATTCTGCTATTAAGTGCTTAATGAAAAAGAAGGATACTAAACTGAGACTTATAAGATGGATTCTTCTTTTACAAGAATTTGATTTTGAAATAGTAGATTGGGAGGAGACTGAAAATCAAATTACTGATCATTTGTCCAGGCTTGAGTTAGAAAAACCACCCTGTTTTGAAAAATAAATTAATGAACATTTTCCAAATGAAAAATTGTTCACTATTAATGATTGACGTGTTTCGTGGTATGCCAACATTGTAAAATTTATTGTTAGCAATATTATACCCTATGGAATGACATACCAACAAAAGAGGAAATTTATTTCTGAAGCTATGACTAAATTTTGAGATGACCCATTTTTATATAAACAAGAAAATGATCTAATTATTCAAAGATGTGTACCATTAAAAGAAACTTATGAAATTATCCAAAAATGTCATAATTCTGATGGGGAAAATTTTGGTGTTGATAAAACATCATATAAAATTTTACAATCAAAATTCTATTGGTCCACAATTTTTAGAGATGTTAATACTTATATCAAAACTTGTGATAGATGTCAATGAGTAGGAAATATTTCTAGAAGAAATGAGATGCCCCTCAATTATATGCTAGAAGTTAAAATATTTGATGTTTGAGGATTATATTTCATGGGACCATTTATACCACTTTAATAAATTTATATATTCTATTAACAGTGGACTATGTATCCAAATAGATAGAATTTGTTGCTTTACCTCGATGTGATGCTCAAAGTTTTACAAAATTTTTGAAAATGAACATATTTTATAGATTTGGGATGCCGAGAGTTATCATTATTGATGGGGGAAGTCATTTAAAAAATTCCATAATGTAGAAGTTTTTAAAGAAATATCATATAAATCATAGGATTGCTACTGCTTATCATTCTCAGACAAGTGGTTTGGGAGAATTATCCAATCGGGAAATTAAAAGAATTATGGAAAAATCTATGAATCCAACAAAAATGGATTGGTTAGTCAAACTTGACTATGCTTTGTGGCTTATAGGACTACATACAGAACTCCTATAGGAATGTCCCCATTAAGCTAATATTTGGGAAAGCTTGTCACTTACCAATTGAACTTGAGCATAAAGCATATTGGGAGATTAAAGAGTTCAATTATAATTTGAAATATGCTAGTGAGAAAATATTATTGCAATTAAATGAGCTTGAAGAGATAAGAAATGAATCTTATGAGAGTGCCAATATTTAAAAATTAAAAATTAAGATGTGGCATGATCGAAGGATTCTTACTAAAAATTTTCAAGCAAGGCAACAAGTTTTGCTATATATTGCAAGGTTAAGATTATTTCCAGGCAAACTTAATTGCGGGTGGATGGGCTCATTTGTTGTGATAAAAGTTTATCCTTTTGGAGCTGTGGATATTAAAGATCCTAAGTCTGAGAAAATATTTAAAGTTAATGGACATAGACTAGAAACCTTAATTTATAAGGGATCGTCATAAACTTAAAGATGGAATGATGTTGGATCAACTAGAATAAGCACTAGTTATGTCGAGCTGACGATGTAAAACCAAGTGTTTTGTGGGAGGCAACTCAAAGTTATCAGTGTTTTCATTTTGATTATTATTTTGTGTGTGATTAAGAAACTTGGGGTATTATTTTTTAAACTATTATGTGTTACTAAAGATTTTAAGACTTTGATTAGTGACCAAGACATGTTAGAATGAGAATTTGGATGTTAAGTTGACTGGAGCAAAAATGTTCACTGGCGCTTAAGCGCAGTAGTTTAAAAACTTGTGCGAAATTAATATTCTAAAAGGTTTAACTGCCATTTAGTTTTTAAAAACATGCCAAGGCAGTTTCTAAACGTGTCTAGGAGTTATTGGAAGGATTTAGGCCTACAAATAGAAGGGTTTTGTGAAGGAATTTCACCCCAGATCATTTCTAGCCTTAAAAGTCTAAGAGAAAGTGAGTTTTAGAGAAAATGTCTTCATGGGAGATGGATTTAAAGAAGAAGAAAGAAACCAAGAGGAAGAGCTTCATTACTCAAAGTGCACAAGAGATGTATAATGGTTTCTTAGCCGTTAGTATTGAAGGGATACCGGAGAAGATCAACAAAATTGAGTATACTATGGCTTTATTGGAGACCAAGATACTTGAGTTGCATGCACATGTAGAGCATATTGGATGGAAATTGAAGATGCAATTTAGCCACAAAAGTTATATAGATGAAGTGAATAAGGCAATGTTCATAAAGCAAAACTAGATTGAAGAAGATAGTATCAGAGCTCATCATCACCGTATGTTTTATCAACTTTATATTCCTGGAGAGACTGATGAAAGAAAAGAATTTGTTCCTTCGAATGAAGAATGAAATTAAGTTCAGTGTTAGAATTTATGTGTTAGAAGTTGTTGTTTTCAAGTGGTTTAGTGTTTAAGTCTTGTTTTTAGTATTTATGACTTCTTATATGTTTTAATTGTGAAATGATTGTTGTGTATTTATATTTAGGAAAATTTTCTCATCCAAGACTATTTAGAGTGAGAATTAAGTGTTTAAAGGTATTTGTACTTGTTTGTGAATTAATATAAGTTTTTTTGTGTGAAAATTTGTGTTATTTTAAGCATCAAATTGAAATAGTTATTATGGAGAATTTTGAGCGAGAGGAGAGTTATAGGAAGTTGAAAATAGTCATTTAAGTGCTATGAGACCATTTAGGGGTGGTTTACTTAGGCAAATTGTGCATTGTACTTTAATTTTAAAAATTTTTAAAATCGTGCACTGGGGCCTAAGTGCCACATCCCGCGCTTAAGCGCGAGCCAACTTGAGAGGCAGGCGCGTAAGCGCCATTTACTCGCACTTAAATGCCAGTTCACAAAAACCGGTTCTTGAATGGTTAAAAGTGAAATTTCAGCCCAAAAATCACCATTTTTAACACCACTGTCACCTTCAACCTCTCGAGTTTGAAATTTTTGAGGGCCAGGGCACATCTAAAGTGAAGATTTCTTGGTATAATAAAGTGAAATTTGATAGATCCAAGTTTCTTGAGGTAAGAGCTTTATTTATATGCGAAAAATTTGGATTTTCACAATGTATTTTGAGCACATTTGGAGAAATTCAAATATTCACTATTCATGGTGACAAATGAGAAAAAAATCTATGGAAATTTCATGGGGAGTGTATTACTTTGGAAGTTTAGTTTAGTAATTTAGACTTGATTTTTGAAGTTATTTTCAGAATTTATAAAATTTGTAAAATGGCAACGAGAATGAAGAGGAGCAAAGGAAAGAGCCCTTTTGACTCGAGTAAATTTGTTAGTTGGAAGGCTCAAGATCAGTACAGTGATGCTTTTCAAACATGGAAACTAATTCAGGAGCGGTGTTTTAGGAATCCAGGTGCAGACATGGAGGATTTGATCGTTCACTGATAGTAGGAATGATTCTACTATTTCTCTGCTGTGGTGGTTATTGCTGTTGTTAGGGAGTTCTATGCATACAAACTTAAGGCTGAAGATAATAGAGCCATGGTTCAAGGAAAGTTGGTACTTTTTTCATCGAAGGTAATCAACTTTTTGTATCATCTGCCACCTGATACGTTATGTTTTTATGCAAATTATAGTATGAATGAAGTAGAGTTAGACGAGATTATTTCTTACTTAACAGTTGGAAGAGGACTTTGGAAGAACACTAACGAGAAGAGAGTCAACTTCCCAACTTCAAAGTTATGTGCACCTTCAAAGGCCTGACACTATTTTATTTCTGCTCGTCTGCTAACAAAAAATCATCTCAGTGAAGTGACCAGAGAGAGAGCGACATTAAATTATTGTATCTAGGAAGAAAAGCTCATCAACATAGGAGTTTTGATTTATCAGACTATCATCAGTTATGCCACTGCCATTACTACTGCAGGTCTCGTATTTGCTTCCGTGATCATTTCTTTGTGTGAGCTGGCTAGAGTTAAATATGATAGCTGGGAGGAAGTGTTGTAACCTCTAAAACCCATCACTAAGGTTAATATGAAGACTTATTCTGAGCAATCTATTTTTGGCTGGAGAAGAGGATTTTCTAGGAGTTATGGAATGGAGACATTTGCTGCTTCTTACTCTGTTGCTTCTACTTCCAGAACATCTACCTCACGTGCTTCTAGATGTAGAAGTGAGTCTACTGAGACCCAGATTAATTATTGCAGAGGATGTTTGATCATATTAATTTTATCGCTAATAAAGTTTAGCATTTAGAGCATTTTGCAGAGCATACTGATAGGTATAGTAGGAGAAAGAGTGATTATGAAGAGAAATTCCACTCATCTTTAGAAAACCTAATTAGGGGTGACATAGGGGTGCAATTTCTTCCATATCCTCGATATCTTGATTATGAGCATGCAGAAAAGTGGTATAGCGGTGATTCAGAAGATGAGGAGTATAATTGAGAGATTTTTATGTTTGTATTAGGTATTAGAATATGTGCTTTGGACTTGAGATTTGTGATGTGTTGTTTTTTTTTATGTTGTGGACTATGTGGTGTGGTACTGCTACATTTGCATCTTTGTGATAATATCTACTATGTATTGTGTTTTGGACTTTTGTATTTTATTGTTATTGTGATGTTTTGTTAGTTAGTAGTTTGTTTTAAAATTCTAAGGAAGTAACTATTGTGAGTTTTGTGATTTAGTTAGTTTAGAACTTAACTTAATTTATGTCTTTTGAAAAGATGAAAATCTTGCTAACTTAGGTCATAAATATTAAATTTCAAAAACTGTTACTCTATATTTTTCTTTTATCATGTTTGTAAGTTTATTTTTAAGATTGAGATTGTGAAGTCAAGTTAGTGTGTTCGTTTGCTTTTATGTTTATACTCATTGTTTACAAGTCTATTGAATCTCTACATGTTGAATTGAAATTAAAATATTAGAAAATTTGATCAAAATTAATTTTACTCCTATTTTTAGTTTTATACTTGTATTATTAGACGATAAAAATTCCTGTTAGCAGTTATTTTGATGTCATTCCTGTTTATATATATTTGATGCTAAACTGTTTAATCTATTAAAAATTTAAGTTTGGGGGGGGGATGAAAAATATTTTCAAAACTTTACTTTTATTTGTCTCAATGGAACTACAAGTGAATTTAATTTGAAAAGAAAAATTGATCATGTATATGAAGTTGTATTAGGGAAGTAAAATTTAATTTTTGAAATGAGTAAGATAATTTAGTTGAAAGTTTAAGTAATGAAGAAAAAATTTAAGTTAAAAATTTTTAGTGTAGAAAATGATTAATATAAGTAACTATCTTTAGTAAGAAACATTGTATTTTTAAAAAATTTAGAACTTAAACTTTTATTTTTAATACTTAAAATTCTCTTATTAAAAATAATTTTTAAAGCTATTAATATATTTATAAGTAAAAGTTTTGTATCAAGACTTGCTTTAATAAAGGAAAGTAGAATTCAAAATTATTAAAGGCCTATCCAAATATAGTAATTCTTGCCTAAAAAAAGAAAAAGAAAAGAAAAAGGAAAAGGAAAGAAAAAGAAAAAGAAAAAGAAAGAGAAGAACAAGAAAAAGTGATGGAGGAGAATCTTGAGGATTAGTGCCTAATCAAAAATTGGTTCTACATTTGATCTTTTTAAAGTATAATACTTGAGAAAATCTTAAGCTTATAGATATAATATAGTAAGTAAAATTATTCTTAAAATCTTTTTTTAAGCGGAGATAATAAAAGAACTAAATTCTAAATTTGGAGGACTTACAATATTTCTGAATTAGATAGGAACTCATATTTTCATCTTTATTAACATTAAAAATTTCTAAACTTAAAGTTGGTCTCATTTACTGAATATTTTTTTTCAAAATTGGACTACTATATTTTTAAATCTAAAATTTAGTAACTTCTAGAGAAACTCATATACATATCATACAAATTTAGTTTTTAAAGATTGAAGTGTCACTTGAGGACAAGTAACATTTTAAGTTTGAGGGATTTTTATACGCCTAAAATATATAGTGTTTTTAGACACATTTTTATACTTATTTTTGAGATATTGCGCTTTAAGGGAATGTATTTTTGTGTTTTTCTTTCAGGTATAGGTAAAAAGATGAAAAATACTTAAAGGAGTGAAAAAGGATCAAATTTGGAGCAAATATGTGAAAAATGTGCAAAAGTGTTTTGGCGCCTAAGCGTCAGATCCGAAGTTTAAGCGCCGGTTACACAAAGAAGGCCGCGTCTTAGCGCTAGAGGCCCCGCACTTAAGCGCCAGTGGCAATTATTGGATGAGTAAATTTGGTTTTTGCAAATTTTGAATAGGTTTTTGAGGCACATATTGGCTTAATAGGTGGTTACAACCACCATGGACAAAAATTATTGATAAAGGCTTCATCTCTTGAGGAAATACATCGAATCAAGACACATTTTGAAGAGATGCCAATGAACCTTTTGGAGAATTATATAAGAAGAAAGATTGACACTTTGAAATGTGGTCCTTAAAGTGCTGGGAACGTTTTGGAAGTTCTAAAATTTAGAAGTTAGTTGGCGAGATTTTCAGGCACTACATATTTATCCTTTTTATTTTAGTTTTATATTGAGAGTGTTGTAAAAGGGAAGAGATTCAAAGGAACTTCAAGAGTTTGGTGGAGGACTTGAGATAAGATTTTATCTTTTTTTTTAGACTACTTTTGATTTTAATTGAGACTTGTTATTGATTTGACAATGATTTCTATTTCTAAACTATAGTGTGGTTTTGTTTTCTCTATGGATTCTGAGTAGTTTTCTTTATCTGTCTTCTTAAAATTATAAGTAATTAAGTGTTGGATGGAAGTTGTGGAGAGTATTGATCTTTAATGTTGGAAGAAGTTGTGGTAATTAAGTTTTGGATGGAAGTTGTGGAGAGTATTGATCTTTAATGTTGGAAAAAGTTGTGAAGTGTTGGATGTAAGTTGTGGAGAGTATTGATCTTTAATGTTGGAAGAAGTTGTGATGATTGTTTTGGATGGAAGTTGTGGAGAGTATTGATCTTTAATGTTGGAAGAAGTTGTGATGATTTATTTGGATGGAAGTTGTGGAGAGTATTGATCTTTAATGTTGGAAAAAGTTGTGATGATTTAAATATTAAGTTTTGGATGGATGTTGTGGAGAGTATTGATCTTTAATGTTGGAAGAAGTTGTGATGATTTAAATCCATACTTCATTTACTTCTAGATGGAAATTGTGGAGAGCATTGATCTTTAATGTTGGAAAAAGTTGTGATGATTTAAATCCATGCACTTCATTTACTTCTTGATTTGACCAATCCAGATGTTAAAATTTATTGTGAGAACATGTAAGAATCGGGCTGGTATTGTCTCAGTCAATAATGATCTTTAATGTTGGAAGAAGTTGTAATGATTTAAATCCATGCACTTCATTTACTTCTTGATTTGGCCAATCCAGATGTTAAAATTTATTTTGAGAACAAGTAAGAACCAGTCTGATATTGTCTCAATCAACAATTGGAAAGAATCATATGAGGTTGTATGAATGAGAATGTAGTTCATATGATTTAGTGCAAATAAATAGGGAAATATTCATTGAAGGGTGTAGAGTTAGAGGACTTTTTATTATTGAGTGCAAATAAATAGGGAAATATTCATTGATGGGTGTAGAGTTAGAGGACTTTAAAGTTAGTGCAAATAAATAGGAAAATATTCATTGAAGGGTGTAGAGTTAGAGGACTTTAAAGTGACAAGTTAAAGCCCATAACTTGGTTTACTGTTTTACGTTCTCATACGAGATGTTAGCCCTTAGGTGGAGGGAATCAAGGGAAGTCTAGAGTTAGAGCTAGTACCTTCCCTGCCTAGTCGGTCTTTAGAACTATTCAAACTTTAAATTAGCCAATAATCTTTATAGCATCTTTAGTAAGGGTAAACAATATTATTGCTCCTATTTGACACAACACAATATGCATACTTCCATAATAGAATTCCTTACTTATTACTGATTCATGAAAAAGAGAAAAATATTTTCATATTTAGTGCTTTTCTTCTACAAAAACTGAAGTTATCTTTTTAAGTTTGATATGTTTTTGTCAAAATATTAAAATTACCAAAAATATTTAACTTTCTTTACTTCGAAAATGTATGTAGTTTAAATAATTATCTTATTAAAAAAAGAAAGTTTTCCAAAAAGTGCATATTGCATATCTTCCTTGTGGGTTCGATATTCATGTCTTAATCAAAAAGTCCTATATTACTTGATAACAATACATATACTTGCATATTATCCCAATATATATAAATTAAAAGTTACATTCTTATTTTTCTTTAGAATCAAGTTTTTGATTTTGTTGTGAAATAAGGAAATATAAGTGAAAAAAAATATAATCAGAATTTTTGTTATACTGTTGCATATAAGCAGTTTCAGGATCACTCCCACTAGCGTTGAACAATCAAATCTTCCACTGCTCCTCCGAGACTTTTAAAACACAGCACAGGAATCAACTTCCTCGATTGCAATGCATCAGTGTATCGATCTTAAGCTCTCAAACTGACAAACGTGCTTTAATTGAATTGACCCTTTCCTTTGCTCCTCTTCACTCTTGGTGCCAATTCTAAAAAAATGTATAAAATTCACAATAAATTCCAAATTCAACTATAAATCACTAAACGTAACTCCTAAAAGCTTAAACTACCAAATTCATGTATTTTTCATAGCTTTTTCTAAAATGTTCACCATGAATAGTGATTTTCGGGTAGCTTATGAATGTGCTCAAAATACATAGTGAAAATAAAATATTTTACATAGAAGTGAAGCTCCTACCTTAATGATATCAAATATATCAATTTTTACTCCAAACCACCAAGAAATCTTAAAAATAGGGTAAGCCCTAGCTTCAAAGTTGTGAAATCCCAAGGTTGACGGTGAAGGCAAGGTGCGATAATGGCTTTTTTGGACTGATTTGTTACTTAAAACCGTTCACAAAATAATTTTCATGAACCGATGCTGAAGCACAAATGGTTCGGCGCTTAGGTGCCTGTCTCTCAGTTTAGGCAGCACGTAAGCACGAGATCTGGGCGCTTAGGTGCCAGTGCACAAATTTTGATTTTTTTTTGATGTAAGTGAAATGCACTTCTAGCCTAAGTCAACCAACCCTACATGGTCTCATAATTCTTTAATAACCATTTTCTTCCCTTTCATTTCTCCTTTTAGTCAAGATTTTCTAATCTTAACTAATTCAATTCAACACAAAATAACACAAAATTTAACGCAAATAAATACTTATATTTATTCATGAATGATTACAAACATTTTTAAATACATAAATTCTGAATTCAAATAGTCTTGGATGAGAAAATTTCTAACACAAACACTAGACAATCATCACATTAAAATCATACTAGACACGCTTAACATTAAAAATCAAACACTAAACACCTAAAAACTAAACCACAAACTTAATTCCATTCTCTAATCGGTGGAAAAAATCCTGACCTAACATTAGTCTCTCCTTCGGCACTTGGAGCCTCTGAGGAAATGGAGGTGGTGGTTTTTTTAATTCAACTTTAAGTGGAGAAATATGTCTCTCTAAACCTTTCAGAGTGACCTCTTTTGGTTCTTCAAACTCTTCTCTCTCTACTTCAGTCTCTTTTTGGACTCTACTTTCCAAATCTCTTTCGCTTCTAAGTTGAACAACTTTGAATTTCTCTTTATTCTGGTATTTTGGATTTACTTCTATATTACTAGGAAGTGTTACTTGGGATCTATTACTTAATGAATTTGCTATTTGTCCCAATTGATTCTCAATATTTTTAATTATAGCTCATTGACTTTGTAATTTTTTTCCCATTTGTAACACCACTTTTTCTATAGACAACTTCTTCTCCTTAAATTATAGATTACTGTTAAAAATTGGAGGACAAGTAGGTCTATAATTACTATTCCCTTGGTTGTTCTAGTTTTCTAATGGGTTTACTTGATTGTTCCCTCATTGCTAATTACTACCACCCGAAGTATGATTCTAGTTAACGTTGGGATTGTTCCTCCAATCTGGGTTATAATAATTTGAATATGGGTTATTCTGCTTGTTATTTATGACATTCCAAGTTTCTAATGATGCTTGAGAATCTACGATTTGGCCTATTAAATTTTCTTCAATCATGAAAATTGGTTGAGAAAAACTCTTTCCAAATTGGTCCAACTTCCTTGAAATTGCGTAAATTGATTTGCTAACATGGCAAAAGCATCAATTTCATTAACATTGGCTACTTTCTTAAGATTTACCCTTTCAGAAGGCCATTGAAAACTATTTGTAGCCATTTCTTCAAATAAAGCATAAGTGTCATTAAATGGTTTTGACATCAATGAAACACCAGCAGCGACATCAATAATAGATCTAAGAGATCCACCTAATCCATTATAAAAAAGTTTGAATTAATAACAAATCTAGTATAGCATGGTATGGACACATTCTTAAGAGTTATTTAAATCATTCCCATGCTTCATAAATAGATTCTCCTTCAAACTGGCAAAAAGATGTAATATCATTTCTATGCTTCACAATTTCTTATGGTGAAAAATATTTAGTGAAGAATTTATGCGCTAAATCACTCCAAGTTTTGATAGATCTAGGTGATAACGAATGTAATCATATCATAGATTTATCTCTCAGTGAGAAAAAAAATAATCTGTCTTATAGCATCATCTGATACACCATCATATTTAAATGTAACACATAATTCTAGAAAATTGGCTAGATGTAAATTTAGATCTTCAGTTGGTGCTCCCTCCCCTAAATTTATTATTTGATATCATTTGGATAATAGCGAGTTTAAGCTTAAATGAATTAGCCACTATAAAAGGTTTTGGATTACTACAATGAAGTTCATCCATCGTAGGGTTTGCATAATCTTTTAAAGGTCTAAACTCTTCAGCATTTTGATTATTTTGATTTGCCATTTCTTGAAAATTTACAGTAATTTTTAATTTTTAAATTTTTCTAATAGTTTTTTCTAGTTCAGAATCATACGTCACAAGTCGTGTGGAACCTGAACTACACATACATTACTACAAAACACATAAAATAAAAATAAAAATAAAAATAAAAATAAAAACACACAAATAAGAACTTAATATAAAAATAACACTACAATATTCCTATAATAAATCTTAAAGTTTAAATAAGAATTTATAAAAATAGAAATTTATGCTTAGTAAAAACTTCTTTTTGAAGATTTTAATAATTTTCTAAATTTTGCTTCCCCGACAACGACACTAGAAACTTGATCCCGACTTTATATATAGATGTAAAATGTGATGTATGTGATTATATGCTTAATTTCCCTAATAGTTTATCTTAATTAGTAACAAAGCCAAAAACTTGCTCCAAAGCAAAAGCTAGGTAAGTTTTTCACTATGAAACAAGTAAGAATACAATTATAATAATTAAATATGGGATACTATGCAAGTATAAGTGTCATTATCAAGTAATATAGGACTTTTTGATTAAGCCCCAAATATAAAACCCACAAAAAAGATTGTGATATGCACTTTAAAAAAACTAGAAAGTTTAGATGACAAGAATCAACTTATGCAAAATATTCTTACCTAAACTTAAGATGCTATAACAAGAATGAAAATTCAATTTTTTTTTGTAATTTTTGGTTTATAAAATAAGTAAGCAACTAATTAAGTTAACTAAATATTTACAAGATAAAGGCAATATAAATAAAATATCTTTTTTCCTTATCATGAATTGGTGATAAGTATAAAAATTTTATTGTGGAAGTATGCTAAATGAGTTGTGCCAAATAGGAGCAAAAATATTCTTTACCCTTACTAGGGATGCTATAAAGAACATTGGCTAATCTATATTTTGAATTGTCTTGAAGATCGGTTAGGTAGGGAGATACTAGCTCTAACTCTAGAGTTCTCTCTTGTCCATCCACCTAGGAGCTAACATATCTTACCAAAAACTAAAACTATAAATCAATTTGGGGGCTTTAGCCTATCACTCTAAAGTGATCTAATTCTACACCCTTGTAAAGTTTATTTCCCTATTCACTTACATACAACCCCATGAACTACATTCTCATTCGTAAAATTCAATACATGATTCTAACCATTTATTGACTGAGATAGTACCCTCTCAGATCTTACATGTTCACATCTTAATTAGTCAAATCAAGAAGAAAATGAAGTGCAAGGTTTCAAATGATCATAACTTCTTTCAACATTGAAGTTTAATGATTCACACAACTTCTTTTAAAGACTTAATCACTTATCATTCTAAGAAAAGAACATAAAGAAAACTACTCAGAATCCATGGAGAAGACACAATCACACATGAATTTAAAAGTAGAAATCATGCACAAAAATAAGAAATATAGGTTAAAACTAAGTGTAGTCAGAAAGATAAACACTTATCTCAAATTCTCTCCACCAAATGTCTTGAAGCTCCTTTGAATTCTCTTCCTTCACTCAAAATACAAAATTAACACTCAAAATAAAAGGAAAGTGGCTGGCGGTGGCGATAGTTACTTGGATGAATGATGGCTATGGATGTCTAATGGTTGGCCTCCTCCTTTGATGATCCAAGTTTTCTTTATTAAAAATATAAAAAATGCCTTAGTGTTTCTTCAAAATGTGTCTCCATCCAATGAATATTCTAGAGGTCCTTCCTTTCAAAAGCTAATTGAATGAATTTTCGTGTCCATGGATTATTTCCCACATTTTTACCAAGTGTTGCTTCAAACATTTCTTCAAAAATTTGTTTAAATTCAATGAATCATCAAATAACTACTTATGACACTTAAGCACGAGGTACCTAACGCTTAGACGTAGCTCTCGGGCGCATAGGTGCGAGTGCTGAGCGCTTAGGCGTCCCAATTCATTTTTTCACCTTCATCATTTTTGCTCCAAATTTGACCCTTTTTCACTCCTTTTAGCATTTTTCATCCATTTGATTGTACCTAAAAGAAAAACAAACAAATAACTTTCATTAAAATGTAATATATTAAAAATAGGTATAAAATTGTGTATAAGAACACTATATATTTTAGATGTATCACTAGACATGGAAGAAGAAAAAAAATACCTATTATTTTGGGGAGAACTTTTCTTGCTTCTGCACATGCTATGATTGATGTGCAAAAAGGAGAGTTGACCATGAGAGTTAATGACCAGGAAGTAAAATTTAATGTTCTAAAGTAAATGAGGTATTCTGTTAAAGAAAAATTTTATTAGATGGATATTATGGATTATATGATTGCTAAACATTACCAAGAAAATGTGAAGTCATTTTTGAGGAAAATATGAAGTAATATTAGATCAAGGAGGAATAGATAGTGATTCTAAAAGTGATTTTGAAGAAAAATCATCAAAGATAAATGCTGAGGAAACTAATTATGTTCAGGAAAATTTTGAGATTTTGGATACTACTGAAAATAATAAATATCTAATCCCTTCAATTAAAAAACTCATGAACTTGAGATGAAAATAATTCCTACACATTCAAAGTATGCATTCTTAGGAAATTTGACTATTTTACCTATGATAATTTCGTCAGCGTTGACTAAAGATTAGGATGAGAATTTAATGGATACTTGAGAGTTATAAAAATTTTTTTGTTGGAAGTTAGTAGATATTAAATGAATCAGTCTTTCAATTTGTGTAAAAAAAAATTAAATGAAGGATAAATGTAAACCCAGGGTTGATCCTCTAAGGCAATTAAATCTTATGATGAAAGAAGTGGTAAAAAAAGAAGTTTTAAAGTAGTTGGATGCTGGGATTATTTATCCAATTTTAGAATTTATATGGGTTAGTTCTATTCATTGTGTTCTTGAGAAAGGAGGAGTGACTGTAGTCGTAAATGAAAAGAATGAATTAATTCCAACAAGACAAGTCACTAGATGTCAAATTTGCATTGACTATAGAAAATTAAATACCACCACTAGGAAGGATCAATTTCCATTACTATTCTTGGACCAAATGTTGGATAGGCTAGCAGAATGTGAATACTTTTGGATTTTGGATGGATATTCTCATTATCACGAAAGACCTATTACTCCAGAGGATGAAGAAAAAATACATTTACAAGTTCTTATGAGACTTTTGCTTTTAGAAGAATGCCCTTTGGTTTATGACGCACCTATAAATTTTTATAAGTGTATGATGTCTATTTTCTGTGACTTAATTGAGAAAGGATCTGACGTGTTTACAGATGATTTCTCAGTTTTTGGAACATCTTTTGATGCATGCTTAGATCATTTAGCAAAAGGTTCTTGTATTGGGACATAAAATTTCTAAAAAAGGTATGGAAGTGGGTGAAGCAAAAAAAAAATTATTGCTGAATTAGAACCTCCTAATTCAGTTACTTGTGTAAGAAATTTTCTAAGATATACTGGATTTTATTGGAGGTATATTAAAGATTTTTCTAGAATTGTTAAATCTATGCCATCTTTTAGAAAAAGATATTAAGTTTGATTTTCATGATGATTGTCTTAAAGCTTTCAATTTATTAAAGGAAAAGTTAATTATTGCACCTAACATTATTTCACCTGATTGGGAAAAAGCATTTGAATTAATCTGTGATGTAACTGATTGTGCTATTAGAGTTATTTTAGGACAAAAATATGAAATTTTTTTTAAAGTTATATATTATACCAAAAAAACTCTTAATGAAGCTCAAATTAATTACATAATAATTGAAAAAGAGACATTGACAATAGTATATGCTTTTGATAAATTTAGATCATATTTACTTGGAGTTAAATGCATTCTGTTATTGAATATCTTATGTCAAAAAAGGATGCAAAACCAAGATTTTACAGATGAGTCTTTCTTTTGCAAGAATTTGATTTTGAGATAGTGGATAGGAAAGGAGCTGATAATCAAATTGTTGATCATCTTTCAAGACTTGAATATGGAAAAGAAAAGAACAATGAGGATAACATAAATGAGAATTTTCCTGATGAACAACTCTAAGTTGTTGTTGAGTGGCATATAGCATGGTATGCTGATATAGTTAACTACTTAGTTAGTAATATTCTACCAAACAGACTAACAAGCCACCAGAAAAAGAAATTTATGTATGATGAAAGGTTTTACTTTTATGATGACTCTTATTTATATAAGAAATGTCGTGATTCAATCATTCAAAGAGATGTACCAACTAATGAAACCTTTGAAATTATACAAAAATGTCATAAATATGAAGTTGGGGGACACTTTGGAATATATAAGACTGCATTTAAAATTTTACACTCTCGGTTTTATTGGCCTACATAGTTTAAGGAAGTTAATAATTATTTAAAAACTTGTGATCGATGTCATAGAGTAGGTAATATTTCTAAAAGAGATGAAATGCACCTAAATTTTACTTTAGAAGTTGAAATTTTTAATGTTTGGGGTTTAGATTTTATTCGACCATTTGTACCATCTTCAAGAAAGATATGTATCTTACTGGTTGTAGATTATGTGTCTAAATGGATTTAAGCCATAGCCTTGCCTCATTGTGATGCTCTGAGTGCTTCAAAATTTCTAAACAAAAATATTTTTATTAGATTTGGAATGCCAAGAGTGATCATTACTGATTGGGGAAGTAATTTTAAGAATTTTAGAATTGACGCATTACTTAAAAAATATGGAATTAAACATAGGATTGGACAAATTATCACCCTCATACTAGTGGATTAGCAGAAGTATCAAGTCATGAAATCAAAATAAATTCAGAGAAAATTGTAAATCCTAAAAGAATAGATTAGTCTGATAGACTTGATTCTGTAGTATGGGTATATATGATAGCTTATGATACTCCTATAAGAATGTCTCCCCATAGGATCATATTTGGAAAATCTTGTCATTTACTAGTTGAGTTAAAGCATAAAGCTTATTAGGTGATAAAAGAACTTAATTATAAGTCAAAGGATGTTGGAGAAAAATGATTATTGCAATTAAATGAGCTAGAGGAAATTAGGAATGAATCTTAAAAAAATGCTAGAATTTATAAAGAAAGATGAATATTTGGCATGATTAAAAGATTTTAAGAAAGAATGATGAGCCTAGATAAGAAGTTTTATTATACAATACATGATTGAAATTATTTCCCAGAAAACTTAAGTCCAGGTGAATGAGGCCATCTATTGTGACAAAAATTTATCCTTATGGGGCTGTGGAGATTAAAGATCCAAATATTGAACATATAACCAAAGTTAATGCCCATAGATTTAAGCCTTACATTGGGGAAAATAATCCCTATTATAAAGAGACTTTAATGTTGGGTCAGTCCGAGTAAAACATATGGATACATTTGGCTGACAATGTTAAACCAAACGCTTCATGGGAGGCAACCCATGGTTATCATTGTGATTTGATTTATGTTTGTTGTTGTATTATTGTGACTGTACTTTGCTTTAGTAACATCTTTTTAACGTTATTTAAGGTATTAAAAATGATTTAAAATTGAAGAAATTTGACATTAGGCGAATCAGTGTTCACTAGGATACTGGCGCCTAGGCGCAAAAAATTGGCGCCTAAGCGCCAGAGTCTTGTGATGCCGACACCTAGGCACCACTATTTCTAGTTATGGTAAAACCACCCCAAAGATATTTTTCTCCATGTCTTCTTTATAAAAATGCCTAGACTTCATCCCTAATCTTCATACCTTAATAATTTTGAAAAGAGAAAAGAGTTTAAGAAGGTTTGGAGATCTTACTTGCTTCTATGGAGAATAGAAAGAATGGAGTTAGAAATAAGTTTTTCCATAATGATGCTCAAATCTATTTCAATGGGTCACTGAGTTTGGAGAAGGCGACGAGCAAGTTAGGGAAGATTGAAGAGGAGCTTTCCAATCTATACAACAAGTTTCATGAGATGTACAACCAATACGAGCACTTAGAGTGGCAGATGAAACTTCATTCCTACTGCTTAGCTAGTTATCAAGATGCCCAAGGAGCCAAGTATAGCAAGAACAAATGGATTGCTGAAAATACAACTATAGAAATTCCTTGTGCTCTTATCTTCTACACATTTGATCATAGATATTTGGCTTGTGAGAGGGGTGAGGAGAATGAAATCAACAAGGAATGATCTTTAGAATAAAATTCTATTATTTGTGTTTACTTTAGGAAAAGATGTGTTATGTGTGCTTCTTTATCTTGTTGTTGATTGTGTGTTTGTTTGCTTGTGTTGATTTGCATAGTTGTGTTTACGTGTGATATTGTATTGTTTTTTGAAACTTTAATGAAACTCATGTTTGTGTGGCCTCGTGTTATAATGTTGGAATTAATTTTGAATTCCAAATTGGAAGATAAAAGATGTTGGGGACATAATAAACATGAGGTGTGATGTTAAATTAATGAGAAATTTTGGTTTAAAAGGCTTAGTCATGCTGTGAAATACTTAAAACCCAAGGAAAGAAAAAATTTAGGTCTGGTGCTAGAATTGGCACCTAAACGCTAGACCATCCGCATAGCTTGGTGCCTAGGCACCAGTTCAACTGAACCAATAAAAACTCCCCTCACCTTATCTTTAGGCCTTTGTATAGCCTTGTTATACAATATATTCCCTAACTTGTCTTAGGATTTTGAGATTGTTATTCTTCACGACCTAAACCCTCACATCTTCCAGGCTATTGGTGTGATAGTTTCACAAGAATGTAAGCCCTAACTAATAAAATTGGCAGGATAAAACACCTTAATATTTCTCCTCAGAAATGAAGCCAAACATTAGGATAGCTTAGGAAGTCACCGAGGTTCTCCTCTGGATCCATGACATCTCCTAGTTTTTCCTCCTTTGGATTGTACAACAAAATGTTCCAAAATTAAACCAATCCCCTTTCACACCTCTACGTCCGATCTCATTGAAAAGTCCTACCCTTTGAAAATACTTGAAGATAATATTCTCTGATTTTTATCGAGAGTCTTCTTAGGTGACTTTGGTCTTTTAAGATATAATTAACTATAGGGGCTTGCCCTTATAGGAAGCATGTCTGAACCCAGCTTAATATAAACCTTATTTAATTCTTTTTGTTAAATAAGGGAACTTGTCAGAAAATAAAAAGGTTTCATAGATCAAACAGATGCCATATATTCCTTAGTTTATTTGTTTGAGCCTCATCCTCAAGTCTTGTATTTATCCTTCGGGATGGATACATGATTTGAGGTACATCAATCTTTCATTTAAATTATGAAAAATATGGGGTCAGTTTGATTTCATATTCTTATAAAACAAAATATATTTGTAAATTAAAACGCCCTTTCGAAGTGGGCGACGAAATTTCGATTCCGGTGACCGACAGCTTCTTACGGGCAACTCTCCAACTAAAATAGCACCGATAGCTTCTGGAAACTCCACTGGGGACAAGCTTTTCTCTCCATTTAAATCAAGAAATATTATCTTCACACATCGGTAATGTTTCCATATCCCTCTTGGACCAAATTACCCATCTTCCATTGGCATACTTTACCCATTTCTGTCTTGGGAAAGTACGGTTAACTCCTTGGACTTCAGGACTAGCTGTTCAACCATCTTTGAACAGAGGGGTTCAGAAGGCCATTAAGGACTCTTTAAATTTTCATGTGGGGTCAGACACCCAATAGGTGCGTCGGTGGACTAGTTCCACCTGGGCATTGTCTGCCACTAAATGAGTCCCGTACTGGGTCCAAAAATACTTCACATCTCACTTCCAAATATTATTTGCTACTTTCCAAATCGTGTTGTGTTGCGTGCACTTTGAAATTTTCATACATCAATTAAATTTTAATAAATTTTAAAATACCCATAAATTAAGACCTGCCCCGTCTATAGATCAACCTCTACTTTCAGAAGTTGGACTTAAAAATTATGAGGTTTTTTGCCATATAGATAACCCTGAAACTTTCTGTTTTCAAGCCTACTGCAATGGCCTACCCAACGCTGACCTTTTCTTGTAACCTGCTAACGAGCCATGAAGCCCGTAATCTCGGTCCTACCATCAAATTCGGAGCCGGATTTGAAGATCTCGATGTCATCCTCGGGAAAGCCCTGTTTGTGGTAATGAAGATCGCCGCACGTAAAATACAAGAATTATCTGCAGAATTCAGCCTAAACTGTGTTCAAAACTTTCTTGCCTGCAAGAAGTCTAAAACTACTGCCGTCACGACACCCGCCAAATCTGCTAGCCCCGCTGCTACTAAGGGAAAAGAGGTATGATTATTAAGGATCTGACTGAGGGATTAACTGTCCCACCACCCGTGTTTGAAATATGATCAAATTCAAGAACTGTACCCCTAACCCGCACTCAAAAGAGGAACAACAACATAAGAGTTTGAAGGGACATCAAAGCCCAGAATCCCAAAGAGACACCCGTTGAGGAGGAGCCTCATAAAGTTAAAGAAGTGTTACCGAAAATTTATCCACTCCTATGAGGGAGTAGATTCCATCCTCTGACGGATACCGATGGATATGAGACAATCCGGAGAATCGCCGCCACATTACCACCACTTCATGGACATGGTGAGGAAGGAAAGAAATTCACTCCTATCACCCAAGTCAGTGTATTCTTCAAATGGCTAGCAACCAAAGAAGGATGTTCAGTTAGTGAGTTACTTAAACGAGTGGGAGATACAATTTCCCCTTGCATGAAGAAGGAAATTTTGAAGGGCGTCAAGTCTACCAGACAGTCTCACAAGACAACTGAAGTGCCAGCTACTCGCATCCCCGTTTGGTTCCTTTTAGAGAACAAAATTGATACCGTAGTAGTTACTACTGATTATACAGTCACGAGGACCACAGGTCGTCGACCAGTTAAGTCGAGACCAGGCCCAAAAATTTTACCTGTTACACGTTATGGAGACATTTCTACAATCACAAAGGCATAGATAAGATGATTACCTAGCAATGCAGCCGGTCTACATCACGGGGAGCATACTTTCCCTCGACATACTGATGTTTCTACTAAGACACTCCGTCTTAAGACAACACCTTTAAAAAAGGAAAAGGTATGGGTACCCAAGGTCACTGCACCGATACAATCCAGTGAACCCGTGGAATAAGGATAGGGAATGTAACTAGCGTATGAAATATCTAACATCGTCGCAACAGTAGCCAGCGAGATGGAGGAACAAGTTGATGATGTCCATCAGGGTCCTCTAGATCTTAAAGCAATCAAGGAATCAAAAATTGAAGAGAAAGTTGAGAAACTCAAGATCGAGATTTCTGAGTTGGCTCGAGAACACAGAGTTTTCGTCAATAGTATTGATGAATATTTTGATTACAATGATTACTTAGAGGAAGATTTCATGGATGTCCATGCAATTGAAACATGAGTTGCCATATCTAAACCTCACACCAAAGAGAACGCCGTAGATGAACTGTGTAGGGCTTTCCTCATAAGGGATGAGCAAGTTAGTCTGCTAGAGGAAATAACATAAGAGATGATCGCAGTCATGACCGCTATGACTACTATTTAGGGGCAATCACAAGCACCGTAATTGGCTTCTCTAGAGATCAATCAGCCGTAAATCATACACATCACAGATGAAAAAAGAGAGGTTGCTTCAACAAATAGAGACGAGCAACATAGAAAGGATTCTCCATATGGTGATATACTAGAAAAGGAATTCAAGCAAATGGTTGAACAAGTGCAGGATGCTTTAACCCAATCTAAGGGTGGTGCATTGGTTCTAAAGGGTAGACCTTACCCGGAGGAATTTGATGTCGTGTCTTTCCCTAAGGGTTTTTTGTGGCCCCAAACTTCAAGATATTTGATGGGACTGGGAATCCCAAACAACATATAACACATTTCTGAGCCAGCTGTGGCAACACGAGAAATAATGAAGCTCTATTCTTCCAACGGTTCGTCAGCAGCTTGTCAGGAATTGCTTTTGACCGGTACGCTGACTTGCCTAACGGGTCAGTTAAAACATTTTCCTAGTTGGAACAGCTCTTTGTGAAAAGATTTGTCGAAGCACAACACCATGTGTCTATTGGAGAGCTCATGATGGAAAAATAAAAGCCTAGCGAAACTTTGGTGGTTTATATTTTGAGGTGGAGAAACCTTAGCATGAAATGTGAACCTTAGCTACAGGAACATCATGTGATGGAAATTCTACTCAAGAGCATTCATGGGTCAGTAGCTTTCATGCTAAAGGGACTCACCATCAAATCCTTCAAGAAGCTAGTCAGTAAAGCCAATAGTCTTCAAGAAGAAATTAAGCATATGGAGCCACAAAAAAAGGCTAAGTTGACCAGAGTGTTTGAAAAGAAATCAGGAGTAGTAGCAACCATCGACAAAAGAAAGCAACCCATGAAGATATATGCAGAAGAGCCGCATCAGTCTTTGTCACAGTATGCTAAAAAATAGAGTAGTCAATTTAACCAGCGTTCACCTCAAGAGGGATCACCTCAAACAGGGGATAAGAAAATGTCCCTGTTAGGACGACGCAAAATGGTGTATTCTTTCAAAGATGAAGCTATACCTAAAATATTCAGAAGTCTGATGAAGAAGTCGGAGTTCAGACTACCAGATTCGAAGAAGCCAGAAGAGGTGGATAAGAAGAATGAACAAAATTATTGCCCATACCACCGATTGCTTGGGCACACTATAGAAAAATGCTTCATCTTTAAAGCCTGGCTCAAGAGGAGCCTTAAAGAAGAGAACATAACAATCTCGAAAGAATATTTAAAAGAACATGAAAAAGGTTCCATAAATATGATTTTGGTCGAGCCAATCTCCCCAATTGATTCGTATACTAGAACAAATGGATGGATTACAACTTGGGATGAACTCAAGAGGGTCTTTAATCAAATACAGGATTCATCGAAACAAGCTTCTACAAATACCAAAGAAGAATGGAATGAGGTTTGGAGTAGATCATCCAAGAAATTACTGAACAAGATCCAGTCTGCATCAAAACAAGCCTATATTCAGAGTCTGCAACAAACCAAACCCGAGATGAAGGTTTTGTCAGGAGAGCCGTCATCATCAAGGACAAAGAAGAAGAAAAAAAGTGTCACTACAAAGATTGATAGCACGGGAGGTAGGATAGGGGGTGCCTCTACTAGATTAGTTATCTTAGATTCAGAGAAGAAAATCCTCGAACCCTTGACTTTGTATGATTATCTTTTTGGCCCTCCGGAGTCTTATGAATATAATGATTGTCATTTCAGCTACGTTTTAACTGTTTCTGGTGATAACGTAACTGATTATGACCAATCTAGCTTTGATCTCAATCCCCAAAATGATCCTTAAATCGTGCTCAAGCCCGATGAACTCGTTGTCAAGTTCAAAGAAGACATCAATGATACCGTTTACAATGGCACCAATAACGAGGATCTAATTCTTAAGCATCACAGTACACCACTTACAATCAACTTAGATCTTTCTGACGAAGAGGAAGTGACGCCGGAAGATTCAACAATGATATCTCAAGAAGTAGAAATCACAGAAGTTAACTTAAGAAGCGAAAAAGTGTTACCACCAAGAATAGCTCCAACAGACAAAGGAAAGCAGATAGTGACCCGAGAAGAGATACCTCCACCTCCACTAGTGGAAGAACCACATAATCAAGATAAAATTGAAAGATCATACAAAGTAAACTACAACGTGCTAGCTCATCTTAAGAAGTTGCCGACCCGATTAAGCATCTACGACCCTCTGATCTTGTCAAAGGAGATGAGATAGTCTCTAGTTACAACTTTTCTTGACCTAGAAATTTGCTTAGCTCAGTTGGCCAGCACATCCTCAGATGAAGTTTGTTCGTTGAAAGAACAACTTGAGGTAACCTTCACAGATGAAGACTTGCTGCTCAGTACTGCCGACCATAATGGTCCACTCTACATCTCCGTCAACATCAGCAGATTTGTGTTGTCCAGTGTCTTAGTAAATCCTGGAGCCTCTCTTAACTTGATGAGCCTACGAACATTGGCCTATTTGGATATTGAAGCTCAAGAGCTTACTGCCGATAAGATGATGTTAAGAGGATTCAACCAAAAGGGAGAAAGAGCCCTTGGATCAATAACAATAAAATTATGTTAAGAGGATTCAACCAAAAGTGAGAAAGAGCCCTCGGATCAATTACATTACTTATGAAGGTTGGAGAACTCGTGACAACTGCTAAATTTCATATCATCAACTTTGAGACCTCTTTTAACGCTCTATTTGGTTGACCGTGGATTCATGAGCACAATATGGTTCCATCATCTCTACATCAGTGGATCAAATACTGTGAAGATGGTCAAGAAATTTGCATCAAAGGAGACCTACAACCATTTTTAATACATGAAGTTGGTATCCATGAAGATGCTGCCTACTACATGCCTCCAAAGAAGACTATCTTCTCTCGTGAAGTTATCACAAACAAAGATGAAGATTCAGAAGAATTAAAAAGAGGAGGCCATGCAACTCCGCTTCAGCGATCTTCCACCACTCCCTTACAATGAGTTGGTGAAGGTTCTTTTAGTTTACGCACCCAAGGTCGAGGCCGGGGACGTGGATGAGGAAGAATCATTTTAATTATTGAATGGACTAGGCCAACCATCATCGCTGGTGATGAAGATAGTTTTAAAGATTAGATAATGATGGAAAGATATAAGAAAGCTCAGTATGAAATATCCTTAGAAGATACATAAAAGAATGAATATGAAACAATGTATGATCGGATAAACCACTATGTGAATGCTATGACCCTTATTCTGATTCTCCCTCAAAAGGTCGAGAGTTTAGAGGTCAAGGAAGTTCGTAGTGTTGGTTGAAAGCTTATCAAATTTTATCGTGCTTCTACCTCTCCTAAGCTTGGAAAACATGTAAATTTGGATGATGATCCTAATGAATTAATGGAATTGCCTTTTGGTTACTTCTCACCTTGTGTTCAGAAGTTAATTTAACAAGGACACTTACCAAAACAAATGCCAAAAGATAAATTTCAACTTCTTAAAAAATTATGGGCTTATGTCCAAAAGTTAATTCAACAAGGACACTTACCAAATTAAATGCCAAAAGATAAATTTCAACTTTTTGAAAAATTATGGAATGGTAAAAGCCGAACTCTAAATTCAAAAGAGGGTCTCGTATTTGGAATAGTCGGACCGGTCGATGATTCTGAATTTTGCATGGTTGTTACTGGTGAGTCAGAAGAGGATTGTCTCGATATAGAGGATGACTCTACTGTCAACTAATAGAAGATGCTCCCCCAAAATTTGAGGAGGAAATTAAATCTATCATTGATGAATTGAAAGATATTAACATCCAGACTGAAGAACAACCCCAACCTACATTTATAAGTTCTCTACTCAATGATGAAGAATCATCAGAATTGATCAAACTATTAACAAAATTCAAAGATTGCTTTGCATAAAGCTAGGATGAAATGCCGGACTATCCGCAGAAGTTGCAGTCCATATACTCGGGGTGGACAAGAATATAATCCTAGTAAAACAAGCTCCTAGGAGAATGCTCCTCGAAATAGAACAACAAGTCATCGCTGAGGTGAAGAAATTAATAGACGTCAACCTTGTGAAAGAAGAACAATACCCCACGTGGTTAGCCAACATTGTACCTGTTAAAAAGAAAAATGGACAGATCCGTGTTTGTGTCGACTTCAGATATTTGAACAAGGCATGTTCAAAAGACAAATTTCCACTACCTATACCAAAGATGATGGTGGATATCGCTTCAACACATGAAATTTTCTCCTTCGTGGATGAATCATCGGGATATAACAAAATCAAGATGGCTCCCGAGGATGCAACACTTACAGCTTTCAGAACACCAATTGGAGTTTTCTGCTACACAGTGATGTCGTTCGGCCTAAAGAACGCCGGAGCAACATATCAACGTGCAATGACGAAGATTTTTGACGACCTCATTCACAACCAAGTAGAATGCTACGTGGATGATTTGGTCATTAAAAGTAAACAAAAAATAGACCATTTGTACGATTTGAGGATCGTGTTCGATCGGTTATGATCATATGACCTTAAATTGAATCCCTTAAAGTGTGCCTTTGACATTAATTCCATGAAATTTTTGGGATTCGTTGTCCGTCATCGGAGAATCAAGATCTAGATAAAATTAAAGCTAACTTGGAAATACCTCCTCCTAAAGCCTTGAAAACACTATGTTCCTTCTAGGGGAAGTTGGCATATCTGAGGCACTTTAATTCTAATCTCTCAGGTAGGTGTCAGCCTTTCTCGGCATTAATTAAAAATGACACCAAATTTATTTGGGAAGAAAAATGCCAGCAGGCTTTCAAGTACGTTAAATAATATTTAATGACACCTCCTGGCTTGGTGGCCCCTATCCTAGGGAAACCGTTAATACTTTGTACCGCGACTTTAGATGACTCTCTTGGAGCCATCTTAGCCCAAGTCAATGATGAGGGTAAAGAAAATGCACTCTACTACTTGAGTCTTCACCTAATACCAACAGAGATAAGGTATCCACCTATTGAGAAGCATTGTCTGGCATACATTACATGCTTTCTCATAAGATTACCCTAATCTTGAAAGTTAATCCATTGTATTATCTGATGACCCAACCAACACTGTCCGGACGTTTAGCAAGATGATCAATGATCTTATTACAATTTGATATAACTTTTGTTCCCCTCCATGCTATTAAAAGACAAATACAAGAAAAATTTCTTGATGCACACCCACTGCCAGCTGGGTCCTCTCTCAACGATGAGTTTTAGACGAATAAATACTACAAATAGAATTTTCCAGTGTGCAACGCTAGGAGATGTACTTCGACGGTGCTTCGTCAGCCAGAAAAGACAAAGGATCAGACACAGTTATACCAGGCAAAGCAGGGTTTTGTTTGATCTTTATCACACCAAATAAGGGTATATTAAGGTTCTCATACCACCAGACAAAGCCATGCGCCAACAATGAAGAAGAATATGAAGCTTTAATCACCGGATTGGGAATGATAATCTTAATGATTATAACGAACACTACCATCTATGGCGACTCCCAACTCGTCATCCAGCAAGTCGCCAGACAATACATAATTTTGAAACCAATATTAGCAGAATACCATTAATACGTGATGAAGCTCCTGGAACAGATTCCCGATGTAACTTTTTTCTACCGAAATCCCAGGGAAGATAATGCCCATGCCGACGCTCTAGCAAAACTTGCTAAGAAAATTGCATGTCCCCGCAGAGGATTCCATTGAAATCACAGTGCAAGGAAAACAAGTCTTGTCTTAGATCGATCTCAAAACTCTGCACAAGATTGGAAAAGAAGAAATAATAAATACATTTGCAGACATCAATAAAGATTGGCGCAAGCCAATAATAGAATATTTACATACTGGAAAGCTGCTAAAAGACAAGTTTGAAGTACACCACATCATAAGGAGGGCCATGTCTTACACCATGATGGGAAACATTCTCTACAAAAGATCATTCGACCAGATGTGGCTACGATGTTTGAGTAGAGCCTAAGCATAGAATATTGTCAAAGAGGTACATGCTGGATTATGTGGCGCTCACTAGTCAGGGCCGAAAATGAAAATGAAGATCAAAAGACTCGGGTACTATTGACCAGCAATGATGTCCGACCGTATGGATACAACCAGAAAATGTCACTAATGCCAAGTGCATGGAGTGGTCTTACTTCAGCCTCTGAATATGCTACACCCAACTGTTGCCTCTTGGTCATTTGAGTGTTGGGGAAAGGACATAATAGATCCAATAGACCCTCCATATTCTAAAGGACATAGGTTTATACTTGCCGCTACAGATTACTTCTCCAGATGGGTAGAGGCAGTATCGTTACGTGAGGTTACGGCACAACACGTCATTCAATTTTTCAAAAGCCAAATTGTCTACCGTTTCGGAGTACCGCGAAGCATAATTTCTGAAAATGGGACATCTTTCAGAAGCATAAAGATTAACAATTTTGTCAAAAGACATGGGATAGATTGAAGATACTCTATGATTTACTATCCCAGAGCAAATGGTCTAGCTGAAGCCTTCAACAAAACATTGGTACAGTTTTAAAGAAAACACTCAACAAAAATAAAAGAGATTGCCACAACAAACTATTAGAAGGCTTATGGGCCTACCGGACGGCATTCAGGACTCACACTCAGTGTACACCCTATATGCTTGTGTACGGGTCCGAGCCCGTGCTACCGCTAGAAATCCAGACACCGTCTCTTAGAGTTGTTGCTGTCAACTAACTCACAACAGGAGAAAGTGCAAATCTCATACTTGAAGAACTGGAAAATCTTGAGGTAAAATGACTAGAAGCACAACAACATTTGGAGCTTTGCCAAGCAAAGATGGTACAAGCCCATGACAAATTAGTCCGCCCAAGGACATTCAAAGTTGGTGAACTCTTACTTGTGCTCAAAAGGCTTGATCTTGCACGCCGTAAAATAAGTAGAAAATTCAAGCCAACTTGGGAGGGACCATTTGTCGTTGAAAAGATCTACACAGGAGGAGCCTACCAGTTATTGGACTTCCAAGGTGAAAGACCCAAGTTACCAATAAATGGATAATATCTGAAAACCTATTACACAAACTGATGCCGCTTGTCTTCACTTGCTTTGAAATTTTGAAACTTTGATTATTTTGGGGGCTATGCGGCCAAATGTCTATGATTGGGTCCAAATTTTGTAATTAACCTCAATATAATGAAAATTTTGAGAAAAAAATTTAAAATTTCAAAATTTCTCCTTTCCACTTTTGAGTATAATGTTTCACAAAAATTTAAACAAAATTCATACATAAATAAACAACTCATTTCACTAAAGTAAGCTAAAATTCACTTCAATAAATACTTTTTTTTGTGCTTGTTCATGTCAAGTTTTGGCCCACTCATGTTTTTCCTGTCATTTGCAAAAAAATGTCGGGACAGAGGCTGATCTTTGCTTTCAAAGATGGCTGAAGCCTCGTACTAAATAAGGAGATGGTGCCGCAAGGAGGTACCATAGACTTCAACATGGATTTTAACCAAGTTGACATGGACTATGAAAGTCCTTTCACGAATGTAGTCAGCTGCAGAGAGAAAGAGGGATTGCCTTCACTGCTGAGAGGTGACTACCAAAGATAATGCATCACACAAAGGCAAGAACATGATAATAGAGCAAGATTCGATGGAAGGGCTCAGCCGTCTACCCTCCATTATAGCTACACCGGCTGGAGGCTTAGTAGCCGCTAATAACAAACAACTGTCAGGTGCTTTGCTTCGCAGGACACAATGCAAGAACGCAAGCCGCAAGAAGCAGAGGGATTTTCTACTAGAAGAACGCAGACGTCAGAGAGAGATGAACAACTTACTCAACCATATTTATGATCCAGACCTGAAGAAACTTCTGCCAATCTACCCTCCACAAATAAAAAATTGGTGTTCGTCACAGAGCCAGATACACCTTCAGCTTCAGATGTTTTATACAAGGGTTGCCTAACGTGCAACGTTGAAATACCTGTGGGACATCAGCCACAGGGGCGTTTGTAAAATGCCTGGATTGCAATGTTCTAAATTTACAACGCTTTAGTACATTAGAAGAGTATACCTCCAACACCAATGGGTCTCAGACTTCAGATTTTATGATGGATGAGCCATACGTCCCACTCGGGACAGATCATTATATGTCATGGAGCCAAGGGTCGTACATCCCGTTAGATGTCGAGTCTCATGTTTCAGATCAACCAGCGCCAGCTTCGGTTCCTACCAATGTTCAGAGGGAGGAACGCCCGTGACAGCTACCGACTCCTAGTACGATGGAGTACTACAAAATAAGCAAAGTAAATAAAAGAGAATTTGAATTTTATGAAGAAGTCCAGGGAAAATTCATCAACATACTTGAGGCATTAGAACTGTATACCAGAGTCTTCTCAGAGACTGACGAATAAAGCATTCTTGACTGAATTTTTTACCTAAGGGACGGAGGTCGAGCATGTTTACTTATGGAAAGGACCTATTCTGAGCCGAAGAAATGGATGCGAGGAAAAGGGAGGATTACTATCCAGTGTGGCTGCTGCTACAACTTCAAAAATGTCAAATAGGGGAATCTGCCTGGGATCCTCAGACACAATCAAGTAGATCCACTACCGCCAATAATAAAGTGGATGATCAAAAGAATGGTCAAATGGAGTATTCTGCTTGCTACCTGCATTCCAAATAGTTGTATAATCAACATCTACAACGAGAGTGATTGCATTCCTCCACACATCGATCACCATGACTTCGTGGGCCTTTTTGTACGGTCTCATTCATAAGTAAAAGTAACGTCTTATTTAGGAAAGAAATTGACATCGTCGGCCCTGGTGAGTTCGAAGGCTCTGTGGATATTTCCCAGTCATTTGGCTTAGTGCTTGTTTTTAAAGGCAACAGTGCAGATGTCGCCAAACATTGCATTCCACAGGTATGACACCGTAGGGTGTCAGTGACCTTCCGTATGATGGACAACAATAAAATACCATTTGGATTCTAGCCAGACCCGAAACTGGAAGAGCTACTATTGTATGAGCTATGAGAGGGTTGTACCTTTAAGTACATGCAAAGGGAACTCTTGTCCTAGAACATGGCTTAAAAGGTCTACTCAATCAGGAGCTCGTCGTACCTGATACAAAGGGTTAGAGGGTTCACTTTCCTTTTTTTAATAGCAACATGATATGTATCTGATATATTCAGCCTACAATGTATTTATGACATGAGATGATCTAGATGTACTTCAACATGGACTATATATTGTACCTTTTTAGGCGTTAGCCAATGTTTGATCTTTGACATCTTTAGTAAAGCAAAATAATGGAAATTTATCTAAAAAATGTGCCTTTTTGTCACTTGCCTTTTTTTGCAATGGATGGAAGCCACGAACCACATGTTGGTTCAGAATTTCAACGAACAAAGAACGAAACAAAAAACCTTTAACAATAGATAAATTTAAATATTTTTTTTTATAAATAACAACAAAATAAATTTCTTTTGAAAATCAACCAACTAAAATTAAAATTTTAAAGACATATTTTGAAAAATTAAAAGAGATAAAAACATCAAGAAAAGAAAATGAATCTGTTGAGTGGATTCTCTCGATCTCGGAGTTTCATACTCTTTGTGCGCGCATCACAACCATCTTTATCTTCATTAAATTTCTTCATATCCCTGTGGAATTTCACATTCTGCACAAAGCCCCACAAAACTCTACAATTCTTTGTCAACAAAATCAACCTTTTCACATAACACATTTCTGCAAATTCAACACAATAAACTCTTTTTTGAGAATTGTCCCTATATTTCAATTCTCACATATTCGAATCAGTCCTATGTTTCTGATTCACCATATTCGAGGTTGGTACCTAAATTCCGACACTTTCTTCTGAGAATTGCACCTATATTTCAATTTTAACATCTTCAAATCAGTACCTAAATTCTGATTCACTATATTCAAGGTCGGTACCTAAATTCCGACACTTTTTTGAGAATTATCCCTATATTTCAATTCTCACAAATTCGAATCAGTCCTATGTTTCTAATTCACCATATTCGAGGCCGGTACCTAAATTCTGACACTCTCTTTTGAGAGTTGTCCCTATATTTCAATTCTCACATATTCAAATCAGCCCTATGTTTCTGATTCACCTTATTCGAGGTTGGTACCTAAATTCTTACATTCTTTTTTTAGAATTGTCCCTATATTTTGATTCTCACATCTTCAAATCAGTACCTAAATTTTGATTCACTATATTCGAGGTTTGTACCTAAATTTCAACACTCTCTTTTAAGAATTGTCCCTATATTTCAATTCTCACATCTTTGTATTAGTACCTAAATTCTGATTCACTATATTTGAGGTCAGTACCGAAATTTTGATACTCTCTTATGAGAATTGTCCCTATATTTCAATTCTCACATATTCGAATCAGTCCTATGTTTCTAATTCACCATATTTGAGGTCGGTACCTAAATTCCGAAACTCTCTTTTGAGAATTGTCCCTATATTTCAATTCTCACATATTTGAATCCGTCCTATGTTTTTGATTCACCATATTCGAGGTCGGTACATAAATTCCAACACTCTCTTCTAAGAATTGTCCCTATATTTCAATTCTTAGATATTTGAATCAGTCTTATGTTTCTGATTCACCATATTTGAGGTTGGTACCAAAATTTTGACACTCACTTTTGAGAACTATCCCTATATTTCAATTCTCACATCTTCAAATTAATATATAAATTCTGATTCACTATATTCGAGGTTGATACCTAAATTTTGACTCTCTTTCTGAGGATTGATACCTAAATTTCAATTATCATTTTTGGATTAGTTCCTAAATTCTGATTCTCACCTTTTGAGGTCGGTACCTAAATTCCGACTCTCCCTTTCTTTTTGGAATTGATACCTAAAATTTAATTCCCACCTCGGGGTCAACACTTACATACTGATTCCCATCCTCTGGAAATCTCTAAAATTTTTTACTTAAAATCTACTCTTTAATCCTCAATGAGAGTCCTTACTTCTTGACTTGATCAATTATGCACCTGCTAATTACCCTAGCGGAAACAAATAACACACACAACCCCACAAATATTTCCAGTTCTCTTGACTTAAGAATTTCTATTGGTTTTGTTGATCTTTTCGGTCAATGCCAACACACACGGTGTGTTTGCCCAGCACACCACACCTATTGGGGGTCCATTTGTTGACCTCACTTTTGGTTAAGATTTAGTTTTTCCACTTTAGTAGCCTAAGGTCTAGCCATAGGACTTCCTATTGACTATTCCTAGAAAACTAGATAAGGAGCCCTCACCATCAGAAATACTAAACTCTTCTTTACTCAACTTGAAGTTCCACAAATTGGTCCTAACCTCTAGCACTTAGTAGGTGGGGTCACTATGGGAGAACTCAAGATTAGTCACCCTTAGGATTGCTGGACCTTAAGGTTGACCCTGAGTGTTGGTCTTGGGCTAAAGCACTCACTTGCAATCACCTACACTCATAATCACTCACTACCCTAAACCCAGAACTTCTAGGCTTTTGTCCCTTGATACTTTTGGGAGACTCATTTAGGTGGTCCCGTAAACCACTAGCCCTATGCTAGGGTTTAGCTAATACCATTACATAGAGGACCCAAAATGGGGTATCCATTGGTACATGACTTATTGATGGTGGTTGACACTCCAACTCTACCAAGATACCCAACTTGGCCAAAATTCCCAAGTCTACCCAAAATACCCAAATTGGTTCAGAAGTCATTTCAAACACCTTGAAAACACCCAAACTACCCAAATCACCAAAATTGGTCAAATTAACAAAATACCCCTCCTTACCCCAAATTTCGAAAATTCCAAAAAAAACCCAAAAATTTTCAAACCTCCCAAATATTCCCAATTTCATTTTTCTCAACTATCACATGACCCTGTTTGGCCAATTTCACCATCTTTGATCAAAACCCCCAAATTGCCCTTTAAAGGTCCATATTTTCCCCAAATCACTCCAAATGTTTATCAAATTGGTCGCAATTTACCCCAATTTCAATTATAAACTCAAATTCATCCTTGATGTGACAAATCTAGACCAAATCTAAGCTCAATTGGCCCATGATTTCAACCCAATTTTGAGCTAAACCAAAAACCCAATTTTGGCCCTATGACTTGGTTCCACCAAATTAAACCCATGGCCTACTCCATTTGCCACAATTTGTGTTAAAAAACCTTCATAACATCCCCATACATCAAACTTGACCTTCAATTGGCCTTGATGAGGCCTCAATTTCATTTGATTTTAACCTAAGTCCAAAAAGCCCCAAATTTACTCCAAATCGGCCATGTCTCAAAACCTCACCAAATTGAGGGCATTAACCCTAAAATTTCCACTCCATACCTTCATGAAAAATCTTCAAAACATCTCCCTTGATCATATGAACCATTCAATATGGACTTATTCAAAGGCTAGCCCAACGTAGACCCATGTCTAGCCTAACATGCCAAAATTGGCCAAATTTCAAAAATCCCTCAAATTGACCTACCAATTGAACTCAAAATCACTTCAAACCTCCACAAAAAATCTTCATAACAATCATTTACACAATTTTGATCAATCAATTGGGTTAATTGACATGGCTAAACTAGCCCAAACCCATGATTTGATCACTTCAACCCACATTGAACCCATGCATTAACGATGGCCTCCACCTCAGCCATTTGTTAAACCCTAACACTAAGCCAAAACCCATCTAACCCAAGCTAGATGAGCCATGGACCAAAAGTACCCCAAATTAAGGGATCTTATTTCTAGAAATACACATGCTTAAGATACCCTTACCAAAACTAAACCCCATTGCATTAAATTGCTTTGACAGATTCCTCTGGATGCTCTGAGCACCTAACCAGCTCCCCTGTCATGGCCGACCGACCAAGTCATTGGAGAAGCTCAAAATCGAGAGACACCCCCATGGAACTTCACCCAAATCAAACCTAGAGGTTAGATTAACCAAATTAAATTGTAGAGCTCCTCTGCCTTCCACCTAAGCATCACAATGCACCCCCTAATTGGCCATGACAGCCACCCCTTAGCAATTTTTATGAAAAGCACCTCCCACAGCCATGGAAAGGGTGTTGAAAATTTCTTAGAGAGACCTCCCTAAACTGACCACAGAGCTCCCCTAAGATCCTCTTAGTGCATTTCAACTATTTTTCCTCACAAATTTCCACTATCAGAGTTCAATTTTGAGCTCGAAATCTTGCCAAAAATCAGGACAAAGGCCAATACACTTCCACAGTCTACCAACCTCAAATTAACTTCCCCCACACCTTCACAACAGTGAAAGAAGCTTAAGCCCCATCAAATTACCCTCTCGCAGAGCCTCTACCATAGCTCTAGAGCAACACCCAAATCTGGTCGTGATCAAAATCATACCTAAGCCTTACACGAAAACCAGAGACTTAATCCCTAGCCTCCTTGGATCACAATGAACGTGCCAAGACTCTCTGATTAAAAGTTTCACTTCTCAGAACAAATGTATAAATTCTCTCCCTCTCTTGAGCCACTTTTGATTCTCCATTTGCTTAGAGTTAATTTGATGGCATCATAACAATATGGATAAGTTCCTCTAATCTAGTAGAGCATTTGAAAAAAAATTTCATCCAATTTGGTTAAGAAATGAGAGACATCTTAAGGCTAGAAGATGGATGGTTCTCGGGCTAAGCTATTGGGGACGATGATAAAGTGCCGTTTGATCAGGTGTGTACTGAATGGACGGTCGGGATCAAGCCAGACAGCGCTACAAAACATAAATCGCGGGCCGAGTCAGTGCTGAGGTGGACGGCAGAGTCAAATGGAAGTGTGTCGCGTGGAACTTCAGAGCTGTCGTAGTTTGATGTGGCACCGCGCGTTTAAATAGATAAATAATGATCCTTAACTTTAAAAAATGATCCTTAACTTTAAAAATTCATATCTTGGTGTAGAAAATCACCAAAATAAAATAAAAATACCTTCTTACTCACTGAACCGAGGAGAACAATTTGGAAATAATTTGGAGTCCATTTGATGCATATTTTATTTTTAATTAATTAAATACTGATTTGGACGTTTTGATTCTCCATGCATGTACTAATCACACAATGGCTTGAAAATTTAGCATGTTGTTGCCTTTGTCTTAGGAAACATTCCTTGATTTTTCCAAAGTTAGAGGTCTCTAGGCAAAGAATCATATTTTTCAAGTTTATGTGCATTATTTGCTTAAAATAATTATGCAAATTAGTATGTAGCTTAGAAAAATCCAAGTAAATTTTGGAAGGTTTATGTTGACCAAAAAACCTTTAGGAAAATTTTTCACGTGCCAAGTCATTCAAAATACACCTAATCTTTACAAACCCTAAATCACTAAGGTAATTAATTTTTAAAAATACAAAAAAATAAAATGACTTGATTTTTTATCTTCACTATTTTTTAGGATCCAGAGAACCTACCATAAAAAATCCAAAGCATTTTGAGTTCATTTGGTGACTTAAATTGATTTTCAAAGATAAATAACAATTTTGCACTTAAATGATTTTTAAAAAACAAAATATAACTCAAAAATTTATAAAAAATTATTTTTTGAGTTCTTTGTGATTAGGGGTATTTTTTGAAAATAAAATGGATTGTAAAATAAAAACTTGATTTTTAACCTATTTTAAATTTTTAAATAATTAAAAATCCATAAAAATCACAAAAATAATAAAACTCATGAAATTATTTTAAATTGCTTCTTAAGCACTTAAGAACAATTAGAATATTTTTTCCTAATTTTCTAAGTAAAGAAACTGATTAAAAATAATTTTAAAAGGCTAAAATGGGTTTTCACAAAGAATAATTACAATAAATCAAATAAAACTTAAAAAAATGTAAAATTTTCTCCTATGATTTCTTTGAACTTAGGAAGATTTTTAAAAAATATTAAAATTAATTTTCCCCATTTAAAATATTTTAAAATTAATAAATACCTTAGAACTTAAAATAATTCTTGAAATTCAAATAAAATTCAAAAAATCATGAAATTTAGTCTAAAGGCTTCTCTGGTCTAAGTCTACCTCCAGTAAAAATTTCAAGGGATTAGGATTTACTGTGGTCAAGTTATGAGTTTTCTTTAAAAATTCCTATTTTTTTGCATGAAAATAATTATATAAATTAAATTAAGTTTTCAAAAAAATCACATTTTCTCTTATGATGTCTTTATCGACCCATGAATGAGGTAGGAAAAAAATTTAAAGTCATTTAGATTAAATTTGATAAATTATGTAGTGTTAGAGCCTTAAGGGCAAATGTGCAATGTTGGAAATTTAGCCTTAATTAACATTTAGGCTTAGTTCAAGGAGGGAAATTGGTAATCTCTGATCTTAATTTGGATGTTTGAAACACAAGGGGTTAATTGGTAGAAACTAACCTCACTTTCTTAATTCAAAAGATAAGTTAATAAATTTCTAAATTATTAAAATTTAGAAGTTTATTAAAATAAATTGAACCCAGGACTTAGTGGTATGACTTTTGAAGTCAATAATTAATCAATTTAATACCCTTATTTTGATCTTCAAATAAAATTCAAATCATGAATCATGACCACCTAAAGCTTAACCTTTTCAAAACTAACTAAGACACTCACTAAATCTTAAGGGCTTAGTAGTGACTAAGGCTAAATTAAGTTTCATTTAAAAATGTATTAGAAAAGCAAACATCATTGAAATTTAAAACATCTTTCAAACATTACAAGCTTAAGTCAAAATTTTTCTAAGTCTCTTAAACTTTTCTCTTTAAGGGTCTTCACCAACATAATCTTCAAAATTAAATTACAGATGATAATTACCTTACTCTTAGGGATAATTGACACATCAATGTTCATTGAGCATTAGGGTGTTTATTAGGATGAATTATTAAGCAACATAATAATTTTAAAAGAACTCAGTATTTTCCACCAGGCAGTGAGAGAGTAGAACGGACCTGCTTCTTTCTCTAAATCTATTGGATACCTCAGAGATCTACTAAACTTAATATATTTTGCTTGGCACATCATCCTTAATTAAACTCCTAAAAACTCACCAAGATATGACCTAGGGTTAGATAGGTCGTCAAAACTTTACTTCCCTGTTTTATATAAATTGCTTTAACATGCCTTTTGAGTCTCAGGTGGTGGAACTAGAAGACTCGCTAGGTACACTTTTATAGTTTTTAGCGTTGTCTTTCTTGTACTGTCATACTGAACTTTTATGCTTACAAATTTGCATGTTAAACAACGACGCCACCCTGCAAGAAAACTAAAACTATTAGGATAGCCACAAAACCAAAACTAAAACAAAAATTAAAACTAAAATCAACCAAGATAAAATTCACCCCCACAACATTCAAAATATAAAGCAACTCAAAATTTAATGACAAACATCGCACACAGCTACAACTTCAATTAATTTAAGACATCTCTATCGGATGATCGGGAATTCCTTAGAGGAGGTAACCTACGGTTACTAACGAGGCTTCCCGCACTCTAAATGAAATTATGGAACTCATTAAGTTGAGTTTAGTAAATTCATTTGGACTAAGTGAATCAAATAGAAAATATTGGTACCGGAACGAGGAAACCGTAAGATCCTAACCGGTGTCGCTCTAATCAACTTTAACATGCCCCCATAAAAGTTAAAAAAGTTCAACCATATGGCCACCTAATTTGACATCATAACTTGACACACAAGAAAACTCAAACTCATCATAATAAGGAGCATGGAGCTAGTATGGTGGGCAGCACAACCATCTTCAACAGCAAAACCAGTCTTCCCCAGCTAAACTAATCTTTCTTCCTTAGAATTGAGCAACAAAGCCATAGAACTTCATGGTTGCTAACTTATGCAACGTAAATCCTTACATTATCTTTAGTCCTTTGTATAGCCCTGCTATAAAATATAAGCCCTAACTTGTCTTTGGATTCTGAGGTCGTCGTTCATCACGACCTAAACCCTCACATCTTCCAGGCTATTGGTGTGATAGTTTCACACGAATGTAAGCCCTAACTAATAAAATTGGCAAGATGAAACACCTAAATATTTCTCCTCAGAAATGAAGCCAAACATTAGGATAGCTTGGGAAGTCATCGAGGTTCTCCTCTGGATCAATGACATCCCCTAACTCTTCCTCCTTTGGACTCTACAACAAAAATGTTCCAAAATTAAACTAATCCCCTTTCACACCTCTATGTCTGATTTCATTGAAAAGTACTATCCTTTGAAACTCCTTGAAGATAGTATTCCCTGATTTTTATCGAGAGTCTTCTTAGGTGACTTTGGTCATTTAATATGTAATTAACTATAGGGGCTTGCCCTTATAAGAAGTATGTCTGAACCCAACTCAATATAAACATTATTTAATTCTTTATTTTAAATAGGGGAACTTGTCGACAAATACAAAGGTTTTGCAGACTAAATGGATGCCATATAATCATTAGTTTATTTGATTGAGCCTTATCCTCAAGTCTTGTGTTTATCCTTCGGGATAGATACAGGATTTGAGGTACAACGCTCTTTCATTTAAACCATGAAAAATATGGGGTCATTTTGATTTCATATTTTTTTAAAACTAAATATATATGTAAATTAAAACGTCCTTCCGAAGAGGGCAACGGGATTTCGATTCCGGTGACCGAAAACTTCTTACGGGAAACTCTCCAACCAAAATAGTGCCGACAAGATGCTATAAAGAACATTTGCTAATTGAAAGTTTGAATAGTTTTGAAGACTGGCTAGACATGGAAGATACTAGCTCTCACTCTAGAGTTCCCTCATTCTCTCCACCTAAGGGCTAACATCTCATATCAGAACGTAAAACAATAAACCAAGTTGGGGGCTTTAACCTGTCACTTTAAAGTTTTCTAGCTCTACACCCTTCAAAGAAATTTTTTTCTATTTATTTGCACTCATTCATATGAACTACATTCTCATTCATACAACCTTGTGTGATTCTTTCCAATTGTTGACTGAGACAATACCATCTCGGTCCTTACATGTTCTCACAACAAATTTTAACATCTGGATTGGCCAAATCAAGAAGTAAATGAAGTACATGGATTTAAATTATCACAACTTCTTCTAACATTAAAGATCAATACTCTCCATAACTTTCATCCAACACTTTTAATCATGTTCTCACAACAAATTTTAACATCTGGATTGGCCAAATCAAGAAGTAAATGAAGTGCATTGATTTAAATCATCACAACTTCTTCGAACATTAAAGATCAATACTCTCCACAACTTCCATCCAAAACTAAAATCAGCATCACAACTTCTTCAACATTAAAGATCAATACTCTCCAAAACTTCCATCCAACACTTAATTACCTATTATTTTAAGAAGAAAGATAATGAAAACTACTCTAAATTCATGGAGAAAATAAAATCATACTTTAGTTTAAAAGTAGAAATCATTGTCAAACCAACAATAAGTCTCAACTAAAACCAAAAGTAGTCTAAAACAAAAGATAAAATCTTATCTCAAGTCCTCCACCAAACTCTTGAAGTTCCTTTGAATCTCTTCTCTTTAACAACACTCTCAATATAAAACTAGAAATAAAAAAGGATAAATATGTGGCGCCTAAAATCTCTCCAACTAACTCCCTAATTTCTGGACTTTCAAAACTTTTTGAGTACTTTCATGACCTCTTTCAAAGTCCCAATCTTATTTCTTTTATAATTCTCCAAAAATATCTTAGAATCTCTTCAAAATGAGTCTTGATTAGATGTATTTCCCCAAGAGTTCCATCCTTTCGCAATAATTTTTTTCCATGGTGGTTGAAATCACCTGTTAAGCCAATAGATACCTCAAAAATCTCTTCAAAATTTGCAAAAACTGAATTTACTCATCCAATAATTGCCACTGGTGCTTAAGCGCGGGGCCTCTGGCACTTAGGCACAGCCTTCTTTGTTTACCTGACGCATAAGTGTCGGATCTGCCGCTTAGGCGCCAAAAGACTTTTGCACATTTTTCACCTATTTTCTTCAAATTTGATCCTTTTTCACTCCTTTAAGCATTTTTCACCTTTTTAACTGCACCTAAAAGATAAACACAAAATAACCTTCCATTAAAGTGCAATCTCTAAAAAAATAGGTATAAAAATGTGTCTAAAAACACTATATATTTTAGGCGTATCAAAATCCCCAAAACTTTAAATGTTACTTGCCCTCAAGCAACACTTCAATCTTTAAAAACTAAATATGTATGATATGTATATGAGTTTCTTTAGGAGTTACTGCACTTCAATCTTTAAAAATTAAATAAGTATGATATGTATATGAGTTTCTTTAGGAGTTACTATTTAGATATAGAAATATAGTAGTCCAATTTAGAAAAAATATTCAGTAAATGAGACCAAGTTAAAGTTTAGAAATTTTTACTGTTAAGAAAGATGAAAATATAAGTTCCTATCTAATTCAAAACTACTGTAAGTCTTCCAAATTGAGAATTTAGTTCTATTATTATCTCGACTTAAAAATGTTTATTAAGAATAATTTTACTTACTATATTATATCTATAAGCTTAAGAATTTCTCAAGTCTTATACTTTAAAAAGATCAAATGTAGAATCAATTTTTGTTTAGACACTAATCCTAAAGCTTCTCCTCCCTTATATTTTTTTCTTTTTCTCTTCTTTTTTTTCTTTTTTTTCTCTTTTTCTTTTCTTTTCATTTTAGGCAAGGATTACTATATTTGGATAGGCCTTTAATAATTTTGAATTCTACTTTTCCTTTCCTAAAGCAAAGTCTTGATACAAAACTTTAACTTATAAATATAATATTAGCTTTGAAAATTATCTTTAATAAAAGAAATTTAAGTATTAACAATAAAAATCTAAATTTCTAAAATTTTCAAAAATACAATGTTTCTCACTAAAGATAGTTACTTATATTAAATCATTTTCTACACTAAAAACTTTTTACTTAAAGTTTTTCTTCAATACTCAAAATTTCAACTAAATTCTCTTAATCATTTCTAAAATCAAATTTTACTTCCTTAATATAACTTCATATACATGATCAATTTTTCTTTTCAAATCAAATTCACTTGTAGTGCATTTGAGAATAAGTAAAATTAAAGTTTAAAGAAAAATTTTATCTCCCCCCCCAAACTTAAATTTTTAACAAATTAAACAGTTTAGCATCAAATATATATAAGCAAGAATGAAAATTAAAATAACTGCTAACAGGAATTTTTGTACCCTAATGATATAAGTATAAAACTAAAAAAGAGGAGTAAATTTAATTTTGATCAAATTTTCTAATATTTTCATTTCAATTTAACATGTAGAGATTCAATAGACTCTAAAGAGGTGGGCATAAACTTAAAAGCAAACTAACACACTAACTTAACTTCACAATCTCAACATAAAAACAAACACACTAACATGATAAAAGAAAAATACAGGATAGCAGTTTCTTAAGTTTCAAATCTAAAACCTAAGTTAACAAGATTTTCAACTTTACAAAAGACATATAATTAAGTTAAGTTCTAAACTAACTAAATCACAAAACTCACAAAAGTTACTATTCTAGAATTTTAAAACAAAGTACTAACTAACAGAAACATTATAATAAAATTAAAAATAAAAGTCTCACACATCACAATATCTAAACAAGTAAATATACATAAATGTCTCAAGTCAAAAACATGAAAACACATCACATCACAATTCTCACTTAAACATAAATGTACAAACAACATCACATAGTTCAAACCAACACAAGGATGCAAATGTAGAATTCCCGAACCACATAGTTCATATCATATTACAATCAAAAAATAAATCTCTCAGTTCTACTCTTCATCCTCTGAATCACCATTTTATCAAACTTTTGTAGGCTCATAATCAGGGTATCTAGGATATGAAGGAAATTGCACTCCTTGGTTACCTCTAAAGAGGCTCTTCGAAGATGAGTGAAATTTCTCTTCATAGTCACTTTTTCTCCTATTATACCTATCATTATGCTCTGCAAAACACTCTAAATTTTATACCCTATCAGTGGTAAAATTAATATTATCCATTGTCCTCTGCAATAATTGATCTTGGGTCTCAGCAGACTCACCTCTAGATGTTGAAGCATGTGAGGTCGATGGTCTACATTAGCAGAGGTAGAAGCAGCAACTGTATGCATTCCATAACTCCTAAAAATTCCTCTCAAGCCAAAAATAAAATGCGCAAAATAAGTCTTGAAATTCACTTTAGTGATGGGCTTAAAAGGTAATAACACTTCCTCCCAACTATCATATTTAACTCCAGCCTGCTCACACAAAGAAAAGCTCAAGGAAGCAAATCCCAAACCTACAGTAGTAACGACAGCGGTAGAACTGATGATAGTCTAACAAATTAAAGCTCCAATGTTGATGAGCTTTCCTTTCTGGATACAATAATTTAACATTGCTCTCTCTCTGATCACTTCACTGAGATGATTTGTTGGTAGCAGATGAGCAGAAATAAAATAGTGTCAGGCCTTTGAAGTGTGCATAACTTTGAAGTTAAAAACTTGACTCTCCTCTTATTAGTGATCTTCCAAAGTCCTCTCCCAATAGTCAAGTAAGAAATAATCTCATCTAACTCTGCTTCAGTTGGACTATAATTTGCATAAAAACATAACGTATTGGGTAGAAGATGATAAAACAAGTTGATTACCTCCGGTGAAAAAGGTACCAACTTTCCTTGAACCATGACTCTATTGTCTTCAGCCTCAGGGAGGTTTGCATAGAACTCCCTAACCACCACATCAGAGAAATAGCAGAATAGTTCCCACTATTGGTTAACAATCAAATCCTCTACGTCTCCACCTGGATTCTTAAAACACCACTCGTGAATCAGTTTATGTGATTGCAATGCATCACTGTACCGATCTTGAGCCTTCAAACTAATAAATTTACTTGAATTGAAAGGGCCTTTCCTTTACTCCTTTTCATTCTTGGTGTCATTCTACAAATTTTATAAACTCCAAAAATAACTTCAAAAGTTAAGTCTAAATTACTAAACCAAACTTCCAAAGTATAATCAACACTTCTCATGCAATTTCATAGATCTTTTTCTCATTTTTCCCCATGAATGGTGAATTTTTGAATTTCTCCAAATGTGCTCAAAATACATGGTGAACATCCAAAATTTTTGCATAGAAGTAAAGCTCTTACCCCAAGAAAATTGGATATAGCAAATTTAACTTGATTCCACCAAGAAATCTTCACTTTAGATGCGCCTTAGCCTTCCAATATCACATTTTTGAGAGGTTGAAGGTGACGGGAGGTGTAAAAATGAAAATTTTTTTACCAAAATTTCACTTTTAACCATTCACAAACCGATTTTCATGAACTAACGCTTAAGCGCGCGTAAGTGGCACTTAAACGCCTACCTCTCAGGTTGGCTCACGCGTAAGCGTGAGTTGTGGCGCTTAGGCGCCAGTACATGATTTTAAAATTTTTAAATTAAAGTAAAATGAACTATTTTCCTAGATAAACCACCTCTAAATGGTCTCATAGCACTTAAATGTCTATTTTCAACTTCTTATAAATCCCTTCTCTCTCAAAACTCTCTATAATAACTATTTCAATTTGAGGCTAAAGATAACACAAATTTTCACACAGACCAAATTATGTTAATTCACAAACAAGTACAAATACTTTTAAACACTTAATTCTCACTCCAAATAGTCTTGGATGAGTAAATTTTCCTAAATATAAATACCCAACAATCATTACACATAAAGAAGTCATAAATACTAAAAACAAGACTTAAACACTAAACCGCTTGAAAACAAAAACTTCTAACACACAAACTCTAACACTAAACTTAATTCCATTCTTCATTTAAAGGAATAATTTTTTGTCTTTTATTAGTCTCTCTAGGAATATAGAGTTGATAAAACGGATGGTGGTGATGAGTTCTGATACTATCTTCTTCAATCCACTTCTACTTTATGAACATCGCCTTATCTGCTTCCTCTGTATAACTTGTGTGGCTAAATTGCATCTTCAATTGCCATCCAATATGCTCTAGATGTGCATAAAACTCAAGTACGTTGGTCTCCATAAAGCCATAGTATTTTCCATTTTGTTGATCTTCTCTGATATCCCTTCAATAATAACGACTAAAAAACCACTATACATATCTTCTAGACTTTGACTAATGAACCTTTTCCTCATGGTTTCTTCCTTTTTCTTCAAATACTTCTCTCATGAAGACATTTTCTCTAAATCTTACTTTCTCTTAGACTTTTAGGGCTAGAAATGATCTGAGGTAAAAATCCTTCACAAAACCCTTCTATTTATAGGCCTAAATTCTTCCAATAACTACTAGACACGTTTAGAAACTGTCTTGGCACATTTTTAAAAATTAACTGGCGGTTAAACCTTCTATAATATTAATTTTGCATATGTGTTTAAACTGTCACACTTAAGCGCTGGATCTGGCGGTTAAGTGCCAGTGCACATTTTTGCACTCCTCAACTTAACATCCAAATTATTATTCTAACATGTCTTGGTCACTAAATAAAATCTTAAAATCTTTACTAACACATAATAGTTTCAAAAATACTACCCCCTTTCTTAATCACACAAAAAATGATAATCAAAAGAAAAACACACTGACAACTATAGTTTGCCTTCCACAAAGCACTTAGTTTTACGTTGTCAGCCTGGCGTAACCAGTGCTTATTCTGGTTGACCCAACATCATTCCATCATTAAGTATATGCCGATCTCCTATAAAATATGATTTCAGTCTATGTCCATTAACTTTAAATATTTTCTCTGACTTAGGATCTTTAATATCCACAGCTCCATAAGGATAAACTTTTATCACAACAAATGGGCCCGTCCACCTGGACTTAAGTTTGCTTGGAAATAATCTTAACCTTGTATTATATAGCAAAACTTGTTGCCCTGTTAGTAAATTTTTAGTAAGATTCCTTCGATCATGCCACATTTTCATCTTTTCTTTATAAATCTTGACACTCTCATAAGATTCATTAGTTATCTCTTCAAGCTCATTTAATTGCAATAACTTTTTCTCACCAGCATCTTTCAAATTATAATTGAACTCTTTAATCGCCCAATATATTTTATGCTCAAGTTCAACTGGTAAGTGACAAGTTTTCCCAAATATTAGCTTATATTGGGACATTCCTATAGGAGTTCTGTATGCAATCCTATAAGCCCACACAATCTATTTTTGTTGGATTCACAGTTTTTTTCATAATTATTTTAATTTCCTGATTGGATAAGTCAACCAAACCACTTGTTTGAGGATGATAAGCAGTAACAATCCTATGATTTATATGATATTTCTTTAAAACTTTTCCATATGACATTTTTGAAATGACTTCTCCCATCAGTAATGATAACTCTCGACATCCCAAATCTACAAAATATGTTCGTTTTCAAAAATTTGAAACACTTTGAGCATCACATCGAGGTAAAGCAACAATTTATATCCATTTGAATACATAGTCCACTACTAACATAATATATAAATTTCTGAAAGATAGTATAAATGGTCCCATGAAATATAATCTCCAAAAGTCAAATATTTCAACTTCTCACATATAATTGAGGGCATCTCATTTCTTCTAGAAATATTGCCTACTCGTTGACTTCTATCACAACTTTTGATATAAGCATTAACATCTATAAAAATTATAGGCCAATGAAATCCAGATTGTAAAATTTTGTATGTTGTTTTATCAACACCAAAATGTCCCCCAAATTTAGAATTATGACATTTTTGGATAATTTCATAAGTTTCTTCTAATGGTACACATCTTTGAATAAATAGATCATTTCCTTGTTTATATACTTGCTTATATAAAAATGGGTCATCCCAAAAATAAGTCTTAGCTTCAGAAATAAATTTCCTCCTTTGTTGGTATGTCATTCTATAGTTTATAATATACTATAAAGTTCACAATGTCAACATACCACGGAACACGCCACTCATTAACAGTGAACAAATTTTGATCTGGAAAATGTTCATTAATTTCTTTTTCAAAACATAATGGTTTTTCTAACTCAAGCCTAGACAAATGATTAGTAATTTGATTTTTAGTCCCCTTTTGATCTACTATTTCAAAATCAAATTCTTGCAAAAGAAGAATCCATCTTATGAGTTTAGGTTTTGCATCCTTCTTTTTCATTAAGTACTTAATAGCAGAATGATTTGTATGCACTACACAATGAGTTCAAATTAAATATAATCTAAATTTATCAAAAACATATACCATTGCTAATAACTCTTTTTCTGTTGTTTTATAATTGATTTTAGTTTCATTAAGAGTTTTACTAGCATAGTAAATTACTTTAAAAATTTTTATCATATCTTTGTCCTAAAACAACTCCTATAGCATAATCATTAGCGTCACACATCAATTCAAAATATTTTCCTCAGTTTGGTGAAACTATAATTGGTACATTGATAAATTTTTCTTTTAATAAATTAAAAGCTTTTAGGTATTCCTTATCAAAATTGAAAATTGCATCTTTCTCCACTAAGTGGCATAAAGGCTTAGAATCCAGCATCTCTTAAAAAATGGTATAAATGATTTGAAAAGTCTTTAATATATTGCCTTTAAAATCTAACATGTCTTAAAAAACTCCTAATTTCTCTTACATTTATTGGATAAGGTAAATTAACGATCACTTGAATTTTAGCAGGATCTACTTCCATACCATTTTCTTATATTTGATGACCTAATACAATTCCTCCTCCTACCATAAATTGGCATTATTCCCAATTAAGGACTAAATTTGTTTCTTCAAAGCGCTTAAGAAATTTAGATAAATGTTTTAAACATGAGTCAAATGAAGTTCTAAACAATGAAAAGTCATCCATGAATACTTCAATCCCTTTTTCAATTAAATCACCAAAAAATGTCATCATACATCTTTGAAATGTAGTAAGGGCATTACATAAACCAAAGGGCATCCTTCTAAAAGCAAAAGTAACATAAGGACTGGTAAAAATTGTTTTCTCTTGATCCTCATGAGATATTTATATTTGGTGATAACCAGTATATCCATCGAGAAAAAAAAAATATTTATGCCCAGCTAGTCTATCCAGCATTTGATCTAGAAAGGGTAATGGAAAAAGATCTTTCCTAGTGGCAAGATTTAATTTTCTATAATCAAAGCATATTCGCCACCCTGTAACTTATCTAGTATGTATTAATTCATTATGTTCATTCACAGTTACAATTATTCCTCATTTCTTAAGAACATAGTGAATTGGACTAACCCATGCACTATCGGAAATAGGGTAGATAATTCCAGCATCTAACCACTTAAATATTCTTTCTTTACAGATTCTTTCATAGTAGGATTCAGTATCCTTTGAGGATCAACCCTGGGTTTTACAGTTCTCTTCCATAAGAATTCTATGCATTCAAATTGAAGGACTGATTCCTTTAATACCAGCAATTGTCCATCCAAAGGCTTTCTTAAAATTTTTCAAAATTTTCATCTACCTTTCTTCTTCTTCCATCGCTAATTTGGAGGAAACTAAAACTGGTAAAGTAGAGGAATCTCCTAAAAAGACATATTTTAAATGTTCAAGAAGTAACTTCAACTCAAGTTTTGGAGGTTTTTCAATTGATGGTCAAAATGATTTATCTTTGTCTATCGTGTGATACACCAAAAATATATATATTTTTAGACCCATATTTTATACTTATTTTTGGTGATATTGCACTTTAATGGAAGGTATTTTGATGTTTTCTTTCAGGTTGCTGATTTTTAGGGATTAAAAAAAAGGATGAAATTTGGAATCAAAATGACATTTTTTAGGAAATACTTAATGCCTACAATGCCAAGGTCAGCGCCGATGGCGCAGACAACCAAAAGCTGGAGAATTTTTACTCAGCGTCGATGGTGTCAGACTAACACCGACGGCCCAAAGGCGGTTCAAACCCCGTTTCTAGAAGGTTTGATGTATTTGAATGATTTTTGAAGAGTTTTTGGAGGCACCTCTTGGAGAATCAACCTTAGGATTTATTTGGGGCCAAATTTCATCAGAAAAGGGGCTCCTCTACATTCATTTTTCGTTCCACAATGTTCCACCATGCCACATTTTTGTAATCCATCTTCATTCCACCACCGTATTGACATCAATTAGTGAGTTTGCTTTCATAGTTTAGAGTTTTTTTGGTGAGATTTAGTGTGAAACTTTCTATAAGAGTGTTGGAGAAGGAGAATAGTGAGTCTTCTTCCTGCATTTCTGAGGAAGTGCTACAAAGGATTTACTTTGTGAAAGAGTTCAGATAATTTTGTTTGTTTATTTAGTATTGTATGAACTTTCTTTTATATATGAAATTTATGTTTTATCGTACCTTTCTCATGAAGTCTGAGTAGTTCCCTCTATCTTTCCCCCTACTCTGAGATATGGTGAAATGATGAGATAAATTGAATGTGCCATAATTAAAATATAAAATAAATTGTGATGATTTTTCAACTTCAAACTTAATTTACTTTTCAATATGGCTAATTGATTTGTTAAAATATGTTGTGAAACATATGATCTGGGAAAAGGTGCATGAGTTTTACAACAGAGTGAGGGTTACATTTAATTTCATGAAGGAGAAATCCATTCAAAAAATTAAGTGCAAATAAATAGGGAAATATTCTTTGTTGGGTGTATAATTGGAGACTCTTTAAGGTGACAGACTAAAATTCCCAATTTGGTCTTAGTGTTTAAAAACTAAAGTGAGAGTTAGCCTTCAGGTGAATGGAAGTGGGAGCTCTAGAGTGTGAGCCGGTATCCTCCTAGCCTAACCACAAATTTAGGGACTAAACCTAAGTATAACCAATGATTTTCTATGCACTGTATCAAGGTAGAAAAGTAAAATTGCTCCCCTTTGCCACAATACATCTTATAAACATTTATCTCATCTTATTTTACCATAATTTCATTGTAGTTGGAAGGATGCTTTTTCACATAAGAAATCTTCAATACATAAACATAGTTAGTAGATTAGTAGTTATTATTCAAAATTTGCATTTTTGTTTTGCTAGTTTGGTTAACATCTGAACATTTAAAATTAGTGACATTAATTTTGTTTGATTTTTTGTAAATTTCTTATTAAAATTTATCATTGTTAATATACACCTTCCCCGTGGGATCGATATTTGGGGCTTAAATAGAAAGTCCATTATTACTTGATAATGATGGGTATACTTGAGAAAAATCTCATTACTAATTTCCTACAATTATATATATGTTATACAACTTACTTTTCATATAAGGATCAAGTTTTTGGCGTTCTAGGGGTGTCAACTTCATAAATCTTTACATATAGAAATCGGGATCAAGTTTTTGGTGTCGTTGTCGGGGAAGGTAACAATTAAATTTAATTAAATTAAATAGTTTTGATAAATTAAGAAATTTATATAATATATTTATATACAAATATATATAAACTAAAAAACTATAAAAAAAATCAAAAATAAAAAAAAGAAATTTATTTAAGAGTTTTTTTTTAAAGAATTTTACTTTGCTTACGTTTTTTATTTATGCAAAATATTGGATATGAAGGTTTAGTACCTTACGATTCAAAATTAAAACATACTATTAGAAAAATTTGAAAATAACAAAGAGAAATTAAGAATTTGAAATAAATGACAAATAATATAGAAAATCCAATAGATGAAAATTGGCAAAGACCTTTAATAGATTATGCAAATCTGACAGCAGATGAACTTCATTTAACTATTCAAAATCCTGATGTTGTTACTAATTCATTCGAGATTAAACCTTCTATTATCCAAATGGTACAAAATAATCAGTTTGGAGGATCACCTACTGAAGATCCTAACTTACATCTTGCTAATTTTCTTGAAATTTGTGCTACATTTAACATGATGGAGTGTCTAATGATGTTGTTAGGCTTAGAATTTTTCCTTTTTCATTAAGGGATAAATTTGTTAAGTTTAGACTTTTTCCTTTTTCATTAAGGGATAAAGCCAAGGCTTAATTAATTCATTAGTACCTGGATCTATTAGAACTTGGGGAGAACTATCACAAAAATTCTTGGCTAAATATTTTCCACCCCTCAAAACTGTTAAGCTTAGAAATGATATTACATCTTTTTGTCATTTTGAAGGGGAATCAATATATGAAGCCTAAGCTTAGAAATGATATTACATTTTTTTTGTTAGTTTGAAGGGGAATCAATATATGAAGCCTAGGAAAGATTTAAGAATCTTCTTAAGTTTGAGGGAATCGATATATGAAGCCTGGGAAAGAATTAAGGATCTTCTTAGAAAATGTCCACACCATGCTTTGCCACATTGGTTAATAATTTAAACCTTTACGATGGATTAGCAGGATCATTAAGATCTATTATAGATGCTGCTGCGGGCGGATCATTGATGTCAAATCCTTTTGATGAAGCATATTATTTAATTAAAGAAATAGCTACTAACAATTTCAATGGCCCTCTGAAAGGGTAAATCCTAAGAGAGTAGCTGATATTCATGATTCTGATGCAATGTTTAGTTTGGCATCTCAAATTGTTGCTATTTCTAAAAAGATTGATCAAATAGGAGTGAACTATTCTCAAATGCAACAGTATTAGAGGAAAATTCACTAGGACAAATTATTGTTACTCAACCATCTTATGAAACCTTAAACACTATAAATAATCGAAATAACAATCCTTATTCTATCTATTTAAATCCTGGATGGAAAACTCACCCTAATTTTAGTTGGAATAATTACAATAATTTGGTGAATCTATTTGTAAGTCTGAACAATCAAGGAAATGATAATTTTTGACCTTATTATTCTCCAGGATTTAACTCCAATCTTAACCCACAAGTTAAGGAAAATAAGTTGACAATGGAAGAAGTGATGTTGAATATGAGAAATCAAATACAGAATCAAGGGGCTGCTATTAGAAATATTGAAAATCAATTAGGACATATTGCTACTGCACTTATTAACAGACCTTCTGAACTTTTTTCAAGTACTTTGAAAGTTAATCCAAAAGATCAAAATAAAAATCAAATTAAAGCTATTCAAATATGAAGTGAAAAAGAAATTGAAACACGAATCCAAAGAGAAACTGAAGTTAATGAAGAGAATGAAGAAATGGAAAATGATCAACAGGGAAATGAACAAATATAGGCTCGTTTAGAAAGATCATTACCTCCATTTCCTCAAAGACTGAAGTAGAAGAATAAAGATAAACAATTTACAAAATTTTTGGAAATCCTAATAAATCAAAAGAATAAAGATAAACAATTTACAAAATTTTTGGAAATCCTTAAGAAGTTAACGATAAATATTGTTTCCTTAAAGACTGAAGCAGAAGAATAAAAATAAACAATTTACAAAATTTTTGGAAATCCTTAAGAAGTTAACGATAAATATTCCTTTTGTTGAAGCTTTGAAACAAATGCCAAGTTATTTAAAATTTATGAAGGATGTACAAAATAAGAAAAAGGAAGTTTACTGATAATGAGACTGTTGCACTAAGTGAAGAGTGTAGTGCTATTATTCAGAAAAAACTTCCTGAAAATTTAAAAGATCCTGGTAGTTTTTCTATATCTTGTGCAATCAGTGAAAAGTTTTATGGAAAAGTTTTATGTGATTTAAGAGTGAGTATCAATCTTATGCCCTTATCAATTTTTAAACGTTTAGATTTGGGAGAAATTTTCCGTACTACTGTAACTCTTCAGTTAGTCGACCGATCATTAACTTATCCAAAAGGAGTTATAGAGGATGTACCTGTAAAAGTGGATAAATTTATTTTCCCTGTAGAATTTATAGTATTGAATATGGAGGAAGATAAAGAGATTCCTACTATTTTAGGGAGATCATTTGTTGTAACAGGAGGAGCTGTAATAGATGTACAAAAAGGAAAATTAATAATGAGAGTTAATGATCAAGAAGTAAATTTTAATATAGCAAAACTATGAAATAATGAATGTTTCAGGATGGAAGTAGCTGATTGTCTAAGTAATGAACAAAGTAAGAAAGAATCTAAAGATAAATTTAAGCAAGGAGAAATTTTTTAGAATGAAGATGAAATTAAAGAATAAGATTTGGATTATATTAAGGCAAATTTGAAACGTTAGACTTGTTGGAAAATGATAGTAAAATTCTTATTCCTTCAAGTATTAAACCACCTGAACTTAAATTAAAGATATTACAAGCTCATTTAAAGTATGATTTTTAGGAGAGTCATATACATTGTCAGTTATTATATCTTCCGAGTTAACTGAAATTCAGAAACAAAAGTTAATAGAAATGTTGAAAAAGGATAAAAAAGGCTTTTGGATGGATTTTAGCAGATATTGAAGGAATTAGTCCTTCAATTTGTATGCACAGAATTTTGTTAGATGAACAATATGAACCTAAAGTTGATCCTCAGAGAAGATTAAACCTAAAAATGAAAGAAGTTGTTAAAAAAGAGATTTTAGAATGGTTAGATGCTAGAATTATATATCCTATTTCAGATAATACTTGGGTAAGCCCAATTCACTATGTCCTAAAGAAAGGAGTGACTGTTGAAGAAAATGAGAAAAATGAATTAATACCAATAAGACAAGTAACTGGTTGGCGAATTTACATTGATTATAGAAAAGTAAACATGGCCACCAGAAAAGACCACTTTCCTTTACCCTTTTTAGACCAAATGTTGGATAGATTGACAGGGAACAAGTAATATTTCTTTTTAGATAGATATATCAGTTATCACCAATTTCTAATTTCTCTAGAGGATCAACAGAAAATAACGTTTACAAGCCCGTATGGAACATTTGCTTTTCGTAGAATGTCTTTTGAACTATGCAATGCACCTGCAACATTTCAAAGATGTACGATGTCAAATTTTAGTAATTTTATAGAACATGGGATGAAAGTCTTTATGGATGAATTTTTTGTATTTGGTACCTCGTTTGAATTATTTCTTAATAATTTAGAAAAAATTCTGGAAGTACGTGAAAAAGTCAATTTAGTATTAAATTGGAAAAAATGTCAATTTATGGTTGCAGGAGGAATTGTACTCGGACATAAAATTTCTAAAAAAAACATAGAGGTAGATCCTGAAAAAATCCAAGTTATAGAAAAATTACCACCGCCTACTAGTGTTAAAGGGGTGAGAAGTTATCTAGGACATGCTGGTTTTTACAGGCGCTACATAAAATTCTTTATAAAAATAAATAAGTTTCTATACCAACTTTTAGAAAAAGATACAAAATTTGATTTTAATATAGAATGCATAAAAGCATTTGAATTATTAAAGAAAAAATTAGTCACTACACCTATAATAATACCACCTGACTGGAAGAAACCAGTTGAAATAATGTCTCATGCTAGTGATTGTGTTATTGGGGTTGTATTAGGACAAAGTTACGACAAAGTTTTTAAAGTTATATATTAAGCTAGTAAGACTCTAAATGAAGCTCAAATTAATTATAATACTACTGAAATAGAGTTATTAGCTATTTTTTACGCCTTTGATAAATGTAAACCTTATTTAATTGGAACTAAATGTATAATGCATACAAATCATTCTGCTATTAAATATTTAATGCAAAAGAAGAATGCTAAACCAAGATTAATTAGATGGATACTTCTATTGCAAGAATTTGATTTTACTGTGAATGATAGAAAGGGAGATGATAATCAAATAGCTGATCATTTGTCTAGAATAAAAATAGAAATATTAACTAATTTTGCAAGTAAAATTTTAGAAAATTTCCCTGATGAAATAATTATATAATATTGATGAAATGGATGTGCCGTGGTATGTTGATATAGTAAACTATATTGTAAGTGATATTTTATCACTTGATATAAAAAATCCACAATTAATGAAGTTTATATATGATTGAAAAGACTATTTTTGGGATGACCCATATTTATATAAACAATATAAGGATCTAATTATTAGACGATGTGTGCCTTATGAAGAAACTAAACCGATAATTGAAAGATGTTATGATTCAGAATTTGGAGGACATTTCAGAATAAATAGAACTTCATATAAAATTTAACAAGCTGGATTTTATTGGCCTACTATTTTTAAAGATGTTAATGAATCTATTAAAACATGTGACAGATGTCAACGTGTAAGAAATATATCTAGAAGGAATGAAATGACTCTAAAATACAAATTGAAAGTTTAAATTTTTGATGTGTGGTGATTAGATTTTATGGGACCATTTATGACTTCATTTGGAAACTTATATTTCTTGTTATTGATTATATGTTCAAATGGGTTGAAGCTATTGTTGTACCTAGATGTGATGATCGTAGTGTTTTTAAATTCTTAATTAAAAATATTTTTACAAGATATGGAATGCCAAGTGTAATTAATACTGATGGAGGATTTCATTTGAGGAATAAGACAATCAAAAAATTAATTAAAAAATATAATATTATGCATAAATTCTCTACTGCTTATCATCCTCAGACCAGTGGTCTGACAGAAATATCAAATCATGAAATTAAATGCCTTTTAGAAAAAGCTATAAATCCTTATAAATTGGAATCGTCTACTAGACTTGATACTAAATTATGGGCATATAGAATTGCTTATAAGATTCCTATAGGAATGTCCCCAAACAGATTGTTATTTGGAAAAACATGTCACTTACCTGTAGAATTAGAGCATAAAGCATTTTGGGCTATTAATGAATTTAATTTTAATCTAAAATATACTATTGAGAAAAGAATATTGCAACTCAATGAACTTGAGGACATTAGAAATAAAACATATGATAATGCAAAAATCTATAAAGAGAAAATGAAAATATGGCATGATCGAAAGACTATTCAAAAGAAATTTGAACCTGGACAAGAATTTCTATTACATAATACAAGATTGAGATTGTCTCCAGAAAAACTGAAATCCAAATGGTTAGAACCATTTAAAGTGAATAAGGTTTATCATTATGGAACTATTGTGATTAAAGATCTTAATACTGGATAGATATTTAAAGTTAATGAGCATCATTTGAAACACTATTATGAATGACACATACTTCAATTTACAGAAGTTTTAATGTTATTTCAACCTAACTAAGCAAATGGTATATCATCGTGATGACGTTAAACCAAGCGCTTTGTGGAAGGCAACCCATACTCATATGTCTATGTATTACTGTTTAGTTTATTAAGTGTCTTATACATTTGTAGATAATAATCCTACAAAATTGCATTTATTATAAATTAAGTCCAATACTGGTATTGGAAGAAATGTTGGAATCTAATTGAATGAAAAATGAAAATCACAAAAAAATTGGCCACTAGCGCTGATGACCCCCAAGTAAACGGATTTCAGCGCCGACAGCGCCCATCTGGAGCGGCAGCAGCGCCGAAAGCGATTGGACAGTTCCTGCGACTTTTCGCAGATTTTGGCAGAATTTTTCTCCATAATAACCACCAAGAGGTGTTTTTAAAGTCCTAAAAACTGCCTAGAATGCCTAGAAACTTTCTATTTTTGGATTCCATGGCTTCCAATTTCAGAAATACTTCAAGGTATGGAGTTTTTAATTGAAGAAAGTTTATTAGTTTCGACGTGCAGAAATTATACAATAAAGTTATTACAAAGAAGAGATTGATCAAGGAAAGAGGATTTGTTAATCATGAGTTGATCAATCCAAGTGCTCCACTTGACAAGATTTTTCTGCAAAGGCGATGGGAAGTTTTGTGTTACACTACCGCTGCGGTTGTTGTACCTGTAGTGAAGGAGTTCTATGCAAATCTACAAGGAATTACTCAAGGAGTTATCTTCGTACGAGGTAAGGATGTACCATTTACTCCTGCAAGGATTAATGAATTGTATATGATAGAAAATGTTCCAATCTGTCATTATGAAAATTTCATCCCTACGCAAGATTTGATGCAAGATATTTATAAATTTCTGATGGATGAAAGTGATATGTCAGAAGTACGAGATGAAGGATACATTAGTTTTCTTGCCTCGTCACTTAATCCAATTTCGAAGCAGTGGCATTTCTTTATTTGTGAAAAGTTACTCCCTACTATGAAGATCAGTAGAGTCACCAAGGAGAGTGTTATTTTAAACTACTGTATTGAAATGAGAAACCTATTGATATAAGTTTAATTATATTTAAATCTGTGATGAAAATCATTATGAATGGGCCAATTTATGGACATGGGCATCCTTCTAAAATTTTTCTGATTTGCAGTCAATCCCAAGTGCCATATGAAAATTGGAAAAAATTTTACTACCGTGGGAGCCCATTATTCCTATTGATGATCAGTATGTTGGTAATGGAAATGAAGCACTAAATGCTATTATAGATCATTCTTCACATGTTTCATCTTCATTAATGCCACCAACAGTTGGAAGTTTGTTTGCTTTAGAGAAGAAATTGAAGAAAATTGAAAGAAAACTTCAGAGTATTATGAATGCAGTGAGAGATCTTAAGTACCTTTTTGATCAGCTTGATTGGAGGATGAAAAAAAATTTTGATCACACTAGAATTTTTGAAGCAAGATTAGTTCGGAAGTTTAAAGAAAACGGGTGGATTGAAGAAAAATTGATAGATCAATTCCTGTATCGAACCTTCTACAACCTATATGTTCATTACCAATCTATGGAAGATATTAGAGGAGGTGAAAGCACAGAAGATGAGGCTGAATGATTGAAGATTGTGAATTCTCTACTTGCTTAAAAATGCTTATGTGTTTAGTGTAATTGTATGGATTTTGTTAGGTCTGATTTACTTTATTTTTTCCTTAGAATTCTGAACTTTGATTATGTGTATAGTTTTGTGTCAGCGTTTAGTGTTGTGGCCTAAATTCGATGCTAATTTATAAATAGTTTGCTTAATAGGTGTGAATTTGTGATTTGTGAAATATGTTTGTAAAAAGTGTATTTTCATATATAAAAGACAATTTGTTGTTGTTTGTGAAAATGATTATTTGTGAAATGTGTAATTATGAATTTAGATAAAAATTTGTGTTTAAAAATAAGAAAAACTTTGGAGAAAATTGAAAGGAAATTGAAAATTTGAAAATCAAAATAGTGAATTTTGGTCCTTCTACATCGATGAAGCCTTCGACCCGAGAGCGACAAATTAACCCTTTAATTTACGATTTTCACCGTAAACCTCCATTTTTACCCCTTAAGTCACCTTTAACCTTTGGTTTTGTACCTAGGGCTTGATTTTGGGCATATTTGAGGTGATTTAAAAGCAAAGGAACTTTGGATTTCATCTTCTCTAGGTAAGAGCTACACATTAAAGTAAAAATTTTTTTGTTTTCACCAAAGATTTTTATCACATTGACTAGATCCAAAATTTTGAAATTTTTTTGAGAGATTTTGAGAAAATTCTTTGGTGAAGAACTCTTACTTAGTGGATTTAAGTTTAAAGTGATTTACATTTTGATTTTTGGGATAATGGGATTTATTTGATTTTTTTTCAATTTTTTTTAGATTTCCTATGGCACCTAGACCGAGCAAAAAGAAAGTAGAATATCACGAGCAAAGGTTTATTAGCTTTAGAGCTAGTGCTCAATTTCATAGTCTTCAAGAAAATTAAAAAGTGATTCAGGACCGAGATTTTAAAAAATCCAGGAGGAGAAGTTGAACGATTGATTATCGCTTGAGAGTGGGAAAACTTCTACTATTTTACTACTGATGTGATAGTTAGAATTGTGATGGAATTTTATGCCAACCTTCCTGGGGCTTCTGATGATTTTATTTTTGTTCGAGGAAAAAGGGTGGAGTTTACTCCAAGAAAAATCAATGAGTTTTATCAATTAGAAGATGTTTATAGATGTCAGTATCATTCGTTTTCTACTACAGTTCAAGTCTTAGATGAAGTTATTTCCTTTCTGACTAGTGAGAAAGGGTCTTGGAAAATAAAAAATGAAATTAAAGTTAACTTTCATCTTTCTATGTTAAATGTAGTGTCTAAGGCCTGACATTATTTTATTTATGAGAGGATGATTCCAATAAACCATCATAGTGAAGTGACCAAGGATAGAGCCATCCTGAACTTCTGTATTCAGCAAGTTATGGATATAAATGTAGACTCTATCATTTATATAAACATTTGATCTATTGCTCTGGGAGGGACCACTGGTGGATTGGCACATCCTGCTCTCATTTACACACTTTGTGAGCATGCAGGAGTTGATTTCAGACATGATGAGGAGAGGATTAAGCCTGAGAGACCGATTGGATCTGCAAGCATCAAGACTTATGAGTCCCATGTTGATTGGAGATCTGGAAGATAGGTGAGGGATATTCCTTCTACTTTTAGAACCCCTACTTTTAGTTAGTAAACTTCAAGTGGCCCCAGCAACAGGGAGTTGTTGGACCGGATGATGATTCAACAAGGAGATATTTTGAGGATGTATCTTAGGATGCAGAAAATGGAGGCCAGAAATGCTCACACTGATGATCTGATTCACCAGAAATTTGAGTATGATGCTGCTTATGATGATGCTTTAGTGAGATACTTGAGGGGTGGCTATAAAGTTCAGTTCTCTATTCACCCTACTTATACTCCATATCAGCAGCAGAAGTTAGATGTCGATAATGAGGAAGAT
>JXCR01127172.1:0-29239 GCA_002079205.1 Phalaenopsis hybrid cultivar
AAAGGAAAAAAATTATATAATAATAATAATAATAATAATAATAATAATAATAATAATAATAATAATAATATCATTCTTATTATTATTATACGATCCATTTTATTTATTTTCTCCTAAACATGCCATCGTCATGAAATGAGCATCTCCTTTAAGCAAAATCGACGTTTCAGACGCACTGGAACAGTCCGTTTCATCATCTAGGGTCGTCCAGGCAGCCTCATCTCAGATCAGGTAAAAAAACACATCCCAAGTTCAAATTTCATAAAATTTTGACCTGCGATCAATCGTCTCAAAATTTATTCAAGTTCTCGACAAATAACGGCGCAAGTAATGTGAATTGTGGTGATCGAATGTGTCAACTGAACGAATCATGAAGTTTGTGCGTGCGATGGTGCAAATTGTGCAAAAGGCCACTCTAAGGCTTAATGATCCTATAGGAACTCCTTTTGAGTTCCCTCATGTTAGTTTCAACCTCATACGAGCTAGAGGTCATGAACCGCATGCGAAACTTGAAATGAGTATAGAGGCAATTTGGATTTTTAAAAATGAGGCGGGTCCCATTTTTAAGTCTATAAGATTGTCAAAGGAAGAACCCTAAGTCTAAATCACGATAAAATCACATTAAGGATAGCGTATGAGGCGAGAAGCATGCGGCTTGAGGAAGGAAACCAAGAGGGGGAGAGGGGCTCGGGCTCACGTGGGAACGGGAGAGGGAGAGTGCGGCTCGCATGCGAACAGGAGAGGGAGGCGTGAGCTAGAGAGATGAAGATAGGATTTAGGGCTTTTCTTTTTTTTTTTTAAGAAAAAGGAAAAAAAAATATATTATAATAATAATAATATCACTATTATTATTATAATACGCTCCATTTGATGTATTTTCTCCTAAATATGCCATCGTCGTGAAATGAGCATCTCCTTTAAGCAAAGTTGACATTTCGGAAGCACTGAAACAGTCTGTTTCAACATCTAGGGTCGTCCGGGCAACCTCATCTCCGATCGGGTAAAAAAAACACATCCCAAATTCAAATTTCATAAAATTTTGACCTGCGATTGATCGTCTCAAAATTTATTCAAGTTCTCGACAAATAACGACGCAAGTAATGTGAATTGTGGTGATCGAATGTGTCATCTGAACGAATCACGAAGTTTATGCGCGCAATGGTGAACATTATGCAAAAGGCCACTCTAAGGCTAAATGATCCTATAGAAACTCTTTTTAAGTTCCCTCATGTTAGTTTCAACCTCCTACAAGCTAGAGGTCAAGAACCGCATGCGGAACTTGAAATGAGTATAGAGACAGTTTGGACTTTTAAAATGAGGCGGGTCCCATTTCTAAGGCTATAAGATTGTCAAAGGAAGAACCCTAAGGCTAAATCCTAAATCTTAAGAGGAAGACTAGACCTTAATAAAAATGAGTTCAATAATAGCGTGGGGAGAATCACATTTTATTTCATGGGAGAGTATTTCATCTATAGGATTGGGTGCAAACAAATAGGGAAATATACTTCGTTGGATGTAGAATTGGAAGATTTTAAGTGACAGATTAGAATCCCCAATTTGGTTCAATTGATTGGAAACTAATGCGAGCATGTTAGCACTCAGGTGAGCGAGTAGTGGTAGCCCTAGAGTGACATCCGGTATCCTCCCAGCCTAACCACAAAATTAGGGACCAAACTCTGGATTAGTCAATGTTCTTTATAGCGCTTGAAAGAAGGTAGAGAATAGGATTGCTCCTATTTGACACAAAATAGTTTTTAGTTATATTTATCAAATGATTTCAATTTTTTCACAATCCATATACTCAATGTAAACGGGAAGGATGCTTTCATAAATTAGAACCCTTCGTCACAAAACTTTGTTTAGTCTAAGTAAATTTAATTTTAAAGTTTAGCAATTAGTTTAATTAGCCTAGTCTTTTATCTGCATTTCTTTTAGCATTCATTTAACTCATTTTAACTTGTCCTTTGACAGTGACTTTTTATATACATAAAAAAACAAGAATTTGACACCACTACAAGAAGATTTAAACCCTAGGCAATGTCGCCAAAAACTTGATGCAACTTTTAATATGCAAGAATTTATGAACGCAGATTTATATATTTATAATCATTTTGTAAAGTCACAATTTCAAACGCAAGTATACGTATCGCTCAAGTAACATAGGGCTCTAGTAGAGTTCTGTTTAATAATCCCACAAAGAAGCGAGGTATGAGGTCCTTAGTCAAATTCTAATCTACTACTATTAGTCCTTAATTTGGAAGTGCAATTTAATATGTTTTATTAACAAATACTCCTAAATTTAAGTCTTAAGTTTAACACAACTAATAACTACTCATAAATGCAAATATTAATTCTAAAGATTACCCTTTTTGGATGAATTGGTTTGGAGAAATTTGAGATAATAAAAACTACTATTCTTAAGTAATAAATTGGATAATGCAAAGGAATGAGATGCATTAAATATTTTATGTGCCAAATAGGAGCAATCCTATTTATTACCCTTTGGTCCAAGCATAAAGAACATTGACTAATCCTATACTTGTTTACTGAATCTGTGGCTAGGCTAGGAAGATACTGGCTCTCACATTGGAGCTCCAACTTTCCCCTCGCTAGAGGGCTAACATCTCTGCTTCAGTACTCGAACAATAGAACCGAATTGGGGATTTAAGTCTGTCAAACTAAAATCTCCAATTCTACGTCCATCAAAGTATATTTCCTTATTTTTTTGCATTTAATTCCCATGAACTTAAACATCCAGGGAATCTGAATGTGGTTCTACTTTGTTGAGAATTACACAGCCCTCTTGGGTCCTAATGTAATTATAATGAATTTTAGCACTACAATAGGCCTTTATTGTAATGTAATAAAGTGCAAGTAAAAGCCATCACATTTATAATTAAATCTGCTTCTAACATGCATCACAAAATCTTAAACATGAATTCTACTCATTACTAAAAGAAAAGTAAAATGAAAACAGTAGCATAATCTTCTCATGCCATTATTTCCAAACAAGAAGAGAGAGTAAGAGAAGCCCATCACAAACATGAAGAAAACACAACGGAAACTTCATTTAAACAAAGGAAATCCACTAGATAAGTGTTTACAAAAATCAAGAGATAATGAACAACACAATACATAGTTTTTCCCTTTGAAAGAAAGATGAATATCTCTCTCACAAAGTCTCCCGCTGATCCATGCAATGCTAGAACATCTCCTTACAAATTCTCTTAAAATCTCCTCTCCAATCTCTTCAAAAGGGTAAAAATCTACATTTCTACTCCTATTCTAAAAACCCTATACTTTCTCCACACTTTTCCTAGCATTCATCTCACACAAAAATTTTTTTCTAACCAAAATTCATTCTTTTAAAGTGTAGGGACGAATTTTGGAGAGTTTCCACAAGAATCCTTTCAAAAAGAGTCCAAATACGTTGAATATGGGCCCATAACCGCCAAAAGTCGGTCCATAGTCATCCCGGGCGCCGTCGGGGGGTTTGAGGGCGCTGTCTATGAGCTTTTCTATCATTTTTTTGTCTTCTCAGGTAAATCTCATTGTCGGTGCCATTTTGGGTGTCGAGCAGACTGTGCAGCTCTACCGTTTCGTTCCATTTGGCTTCGTTTTAGCTCTGTTTCGCCCCATTTCAGTTGTGTTGTATTCCTAACAGATAGCCCTGCAACATAAGCATGAAAACAACCTCCCTTTAACGTTTAATCTCATTAAAAAATATTTAAGAAACGTAAAAGAGATTAAGCATCGAAAGACTTATCGAAAGGTGACAGGGCAAAATTTTATTTCTTGCTCCTTTTTTGCCCAAATTACACCGTTTTTGTTTCTTTTTCTCTAAAAGTCCATTTCTTGTGCCTGAAACCAAAAACATCCAAAATACCTTTCTTTAAAGAGTAATATCATCAAAATAAGTGTAAAATAGGTATGAAAATCTCAATATATTTTCCTTTGGTTAAAATCCCCCAAACTTAATTATTTCTTGTCCTCAAGTAATTTTAGTACTACATAAAAGTTATGATCTATTGTAGTAAATCTTTAATTCAGTAACACTATAAGTTTGATTTAAGTAAATACCATTGTGAGATTTTCAGAAAAAAATCAAGTAATCAAATTAACTTTGTAGGTACAAGATTATCTAGTCATGAAGTTTAAGAGTTCTAGTTTTCTATTCATTTCAAGAATGTCTCTATGTTGAATATCAAGTCACTTAGAATATTCAAATGATAGGAACTTCATGAGAACACTACTAGTAAAAGTAATACTAAGTCACTTAGAATATTCAAATGATAGGAACTTCATGAGAACACTACTAGTAAAAGATCTAACTCCAAAAATTAAGATTTAAGAATATATTTAGGTTTTCCCTTTAGGTAGGTCTAGTGAAGCCAATTTTTGACTAGGCATATCTTGTATTTAGGTTTTCCCTTTAGGTAGGTCCAGTGAAGCCAATTTTTGATTAGGCATCTCGTATCAAGATTTACTTTAGGTAGGTCCAATGAAGCCAATTTTTTATTAGGCATCTTCTCAAGCTTCTCCTCACTTTTTTAGGTAAGTCCAGTGAAGCCAATTTTTGATTAGGCATCTCCTCAAGCTTCTCCACACTTTTATATTTTTTAGTGAAGCAATTTTGATTAGGCATCTCCTCAAGCTTCTCCTCTCTTTTATATTTTTTTCATTCTTTTATTTTCTCTTTTTTATTTAGATTGCTTTCAATCCTATGTATTTTTCTTTTCTTTTCAGGGATTGTTGTCAATCCTTTCTTTTTTCTTTTTCNGTAGTGCAAGATCATCCACAAGTTACTCATCTAATAGGTTTGCGACACCTATCATATAAAAATAAAGTCCGAGAAAAGATGTAACAAAAATGAGATGGAACTATCACTGTAAAAATTCATAATGTCTCCTATAAACTCAAGTTCGAGTGAGACCCGAGTTGTAGTGAACTCGTCAATCCAACTACTACAATAGAACATACAAGTCTAACCATAATAAGAATTTAAGGAATCATCACCCTCATGACACACAAAAAGTAAATCAAAACAATTACAATCCAAACATCTACCAAACATCAAGCAAACAGATTAATCCACACTAAAGCAAACATAATACAACACTAGCAATCATGACCCTTAGGCATACTAAATCAAACCACACAGATAACTATGGGTTGCCTCCCATAAAGCGCTTGGTTTAAGGTCGCTATGACGAGAAATGATTTCACCTGGATCAAAATTCCAATTAAGTAATCCTCGATCAATCGTCCAATCTTTTCAAGATCCAGGGATTACTATAAAATCCTCAACTTTTAATATTTCATTTAGCTCTTCTTTTTCATATTGATTCTTATCATTGTTCCTCTTATTTCTTTCTAGATCCAACATTCTTCTATTGATTTTCTCAATTTGCATATTAATATCATCTTTAAAATTTATAATAAATGGATCTTTATATGATACTTCGTGATCTCCATAATTTTGGATCAAATTCTCTTTAGATAATTCAGATTCTAGATCAATATCTTCTATGTTACTCTTCTGTTTCAAATAGATCTCCTAAATTTTGGATCAGATTCTCTCTAGATAATTCAGATTCTATATCAATATCTTCTATGTTACTCTTCTGTTTCAAATTATCTTCCAACTATTTAGGACTTTCTTCCATTGATCTTTCAATTCCCTTGTCCTTATCTCTCAACTCAGAGCTCTTTGAAACAAATCCTTGAATTAGCTCTTTGAAACAAATCCTTGAATTCACTTCTAAATATCAGTTCAATAATTTAAAATTGCTCATAATTCATTTCCTTAAGATTTATCTCAGTCACTATGTAAAATCTCTAGGGGGAAACTATTAATTGCATTAATAATCTGCCCCAACATAAGAATCTCATTCACTTTGTTTGTGTACCACGATAATGCCATTCAGTGACTTTGAATAACTCTTTCATAGGAGATCTTTTACTGATTTTATAATTCCATTCAGGTTCATCTTGTGATTAAGTCGAATATGAAGATATAGGGACTGGTGGTATATATGAATTCACCAAAATAGGTTGGCTTTAAAATTGTATGAGATAAATTCTTTTTAAGGTCATGAGATTTTCCAACATATGGAATTAAAAGTTTACTATTTTTGGTAACGCCCATCAGTTCACACTTTTTCTGAACATACATTCTGTCTTCTTTAAACAACATTTCAGACTCATCATGAAAGCCCATTTCGACCTCATTTGTTAACTTACTCTCAAAAATTTTATGGAATAAGTTATTACTTAGATCATCAATTTCATCCATCCAAAAAAAATCATCATCTTTTCTCTCAGCTGCATATTTCATAGCCTTTAAAACATCAAAAGTGGTTTCAAGGTCCTTAATATTCATAGTTAACTTTTCTTTTTGCACATTTATCATAGCTTGTCCAGTAATAAGAAAAGGTCTACCCCAAATATTGGGAATATCTTTATCTTCCTCCATATCTAATACAATAAAGTCCATAGGAAAGATAAATTTATCCACTTTAACAAGCACATCTTCTATAATTCCTTTTGGATAAACGATAGATCAATCACTTAACTGAAGAGTTATAGTAGTGCGAGAAATATCGGCTAAACCTAACCTTTTAAATATACATAGAGTCATGACATTAATGCTTGATCCTAAATCACATAAAGCATTTCCACATAATATTTTTCCAATTACACAAGGAATTGTAAAGCTACAATGATCTTTAAGTTTATAAGGAAACTTTTTTTGAAGTATGGCGCTGCACTCCTCACTTAGTGCAGTTGTATAGTAATCCCCAAATTTCGTTTTCTTGTTTAATATCTCCTTCATAAATTTTGCATAACTTGGCATCTATTCTAAGGCTTGAGCGGAAGGAATATTTATTGTTAACTTCTTAAGTACGTCCATGATCTTTGAAAATTTTTTATCCAACTCATGTTGTCTAAGTCTTTGAGGAAATGGAAGTGGTGGTCTTTTTAAATTGATTTTAGTTGAAGATATTAATTTTCTAGATCCTTAGAAACATGTTCTTCAGGTATTTTAGTTTCCTTTATTTCTCTCACAACATCTTTCTCTTTTCTAACCACATCCTCTATCTCTCTTCCACTTTTTAATTGGACAGCTTCTACTTGTTCATTAGTGTTCTCTTTAGGGTTGATCTTAATGTTGCTAGGAAGTGTTCTTTTGGGTCTATTGCTAAGTGAATTAGCAATTTGTCTCAGTTGATTCTCTATATTTCTAATCGCAGAATTTTGACCTTACAACTGGTTTCCCATTTGCAAGCCCACTTCTTCCATAGACATCTTCTTATCCTCAAATTATTGATCATTGTTAGAGTTTGGTGGATATGAAGGTCTATAGTTGGTGTTCACCTGATTATTCCAACTTCCATTAGGATTTGCATGATTATTTTCCCATTTTTGGTTTCCACGGTCAGTAGTGTGATTCCAGTTAAAATTAGGATGGTTCTCCCGACACGAGTTGTAAAAGTTATATTACGGGTTGTTTATGATATTTAAAGCATCATATGATAAGTTTGAATCAATCATATGGCCTAATGAACTTTCCTCACTTAATGGTGTGAGTTGAGGCTGGTTCATTCCAAATTGGTCTAACTTCCTTGATATTGCGGCAATTTGAAATGCAAGAATTGTAATCACATCTGAATCATGAACACTGGCTACTTTTTTAGGATTTACCTATGTAGAGGGCCATTGAAATTCCTTTGCAGCCATATTTTCAATTAACGCATGTGCTTCATCAAATGGTATTGACATTAATGATCCACCAACAACAGCGTCAATTATAGACCTAAGGGATCCTACTAACCCATTGTAAAAAGTTTGAATGATTAACCAATCGGGTAGAGCATGGTGTGGACCCTTTCTTAGGAGTTCCTTAAATCTTTCCCAAGCTTTGTATATTGATTCCCCTTCATACTGATAGAATGAGATAATATTGTTTCTAAGTTTTAGTAGCCTTGAAGGTGGAAAATACTTAGCTAGAAATTTCTAAGTTAACTCCTCCCAGTTTTTAATAATGTTAGGTGCTAATGAGTATAACCACATTTTAGCCTTATCCCTTAGTGAGAAAGGAAAAAGCCCTTTAGTCAGAGCATCGTATGACATACCGTTATAATGAAATATAGCATAAAGTTTTATAAAATTTGATAAATGTAAATAGCGATTCTCCAAAGGAGTTCCCCCAAACTGATTGTTCTGCATTAGTTGGATAATCTCAGGATTTATTTCAAACGAGTCAGCTTCTACGATGGGGTTTTGTATACTTGAGTGAATTTCATCTGTCATACGATTTATGTAATCACTCAATGAAGTATGACGATTTTCCAATTAATTATTTTGAAAGTTTTCCAATTCTAGTTTTTCGAATCCTCTTTGTATTTTTAATTTTTCTTTTTTTAAAACTCGGGATCATACGAAACAAGTCCTGCGGATCCTTTATTTTGCATACGCAACACAATAAACAATACATTAAAAATTAAAAAAATAATAGATGAAATATATTCAACACAACAAAACCTCTTCACGAACACCTTACTTTTCAAAAAAACAAAATTCTTTTTTCAACACTTTTTCTCATAAAAACACTTTTCACACAAAATAGTTTTTACGACACTACAATTTTCCAAGTCTAAGCCTAATTGCTTCAACTAAAATTCTCGTAAAGTTCTTACCGAAGCTTCCCCGGCAATGGCGACAAAAACTTGACAGCGACTTTTTATATACCTAAAAATACAAGAATTTGACACCACTACTAGAAGATTTAAACACTCGGCAATGACGCCAAAAACATGATGCAACTTTTAATATGCAAGTATTTATGAACTCTTATCTATATATTTATAATGATTTTATGAAGCAACAATTTCAAACACAAGTATAAGTATCGCTCAAGAAATACAAGGCACTAGTGGTGTCCCGTTTATTGATCCCACAAAGAAGCGAGGTAAGAGGTCCTCAGTCAAATTCTAATCTACTACTGTTAGTCCTTAGTTTGGAAGTGCAGTTTAAGATGTTTTACTAACTGATACTCTTAAATGTAAGTCTTAAGTTTAACACAACTAATAACTATTCCTAAATGCAAATATTAATTCCAAAGATAAACCTTTTTAGATGAATTGGTTTGAAAAATTTTGAGATATTAAAAACTACTATTCTTATGTAATAAATTGGATAATGTAAAGGAATGAGATGCAATAAATATTGTATGTGCCAAATAGGAGCAATCCTATTCTTTACCCTTTGGTCCAGGCATAAAGAACATTGACTAATCATATGATTTTTTACTAAATTCGTGGCTAGGTTGGGAGGATACCGGCTCTCACTTCAGAGCTGCCATGTTCCCCTCGCTTGAGGGCTAACATCTCCGCTTCAATACTTAAACAATAGGACCTAATTGGGGATTTTAGTCTGTCACCCTAAAATCTCCAATTCTCGCCCATCAAAGTATATTTCCCTGTTTACTTGCATTCAAATCCCATGAACTTAACCATCCATGGAATCTGAATATGGTTCTAATTTATTGAGAATTACACAGCCCTCTTGGGTCTTAATGCAATTACAACGAATTTTAATACTACAACAGACCTTTATGGTAATGTAAATAAAATGCAAGTAAAAACCATCACATTTATAATTAAATCTGCTTCTAATATGCATCACAAAATCCTAATCATAAATTCTACTCATTACAAAGGAAAAGTAAATTGTAAACAATGGCATAATCTTCTCATGCCATTATTTCCAAACAAGAAGAGAGAGTAAGAGAAGTCCATCATAAAGCTCGAAGAAAACACAACCAAAACTTCATTTAACAAAAGCAAATCCACTAGATAAGTGTTTACAAAAATCAAAAGTTAATGAAGAACACAATACTTAGTTTTTTCCCTTTGAAAGAAAGATGAATATCTCTCCCACAAAGACTTCTGCCGATAGATGCAATGCTAGAACATCTTTTTACAAATTCTCTCAAAATCTCCACTCCAATCTCTCCAAAAGGGTAGAAATCTATATTTCTACTCCAATTCTAAAAAACCTTATACTTTCTCCACACTTTTCCTAACATTCCTAACACAATAAAACCCTTTTTCTAAACTAAATTTGTTCTTTTAAAGTGTAGGGATGAATTTTGAAAAGTTGCCACAAGAATCCTTTCAATAAGCATCAAAATACCTTGAATCTGAGCCCATAACCGCCAAAAGTCAGTTCATAGTCGTTCCGGGCACCGTCAGCAGGCTCGAGGGCATTGTCGGTGAGCTTTTCTGTCATTTTTTCATTTTCTCGGGTAAATGTCGCCGTCGGTGCCGTTTTGGGCGCCGTCGGCAAGCAGACTGTGCAGCTCCACCGTTTCGCTCTGTTTGGCTCTGTTTTAGCTCTGTTTCGCCCCATTTCAGTTGCGTTGTGTTCCTAACAGATAACCCTACAACATAAGCATGAAAGCAAACTTCCTCTAAAGTGCAATCTTATTCAAAAATATGGAATAAGTGTAAAAGATATTAAGCATCAAAAGACTTATCGAAAGGTGACAGGGCAAAATTTCATTTCTTGCTGGTTTTTGCTCCAAATTGCATGGTTTTTGTTTCTTTTTCTCCAAAAGTCCGTTTATTGTACCTGAAACCAAAAACATGCAGAATACCTTTCTTTAAAGAACAATATCATCAAAATCAGTGTAAAATAAGTATGAAAATCTCAACATATTTTCCTTTGGTCATCATTCTTACTTCTTTTATTATAGTTTGAATATTGTGATTTATGTTATTATCATAAGAATTTCCCTTTTCCAAATTAAGACTTTATAGTAGTAGAATAGAATTAGCCTAAAGAAATTCTTATTGCGATTCTCTATGGGATCGATTTTGGGGTATTTAAAGAAATCCCTATATTACTTGAAGTGATACATGCACTTGCATAGAACAACTAGTTTGGTAACTATTTTCTATATGTTATAAACATTTCAGTTTTACACATTAAATATTAAATAAAAATTGGGTCAAGATTTTGGCCATATTTTTGAAAGCTCAATTACTGCGTAATTTTGGGACGGTTCAAGTTTTTGGCACTATTACTATAGATTTAAATTGAAATAAAACACGCAAGAAAATAGCACACACTAAGGGCGCATCAAAGTGCAGGCGTTAAAAATCAGGTGTGAAAATGTAATTTCTAGAATTTTTAACCTCTAATTGGTTAACTTAAACGTGTCATGGTAGTTTTAGGATGTGCCTAGAAGTTATTTGAAGGATTTAGTAATATAAATAGAAGGGTCTTGTGATGGAATTTTTTCCAGAAACATTTTTAGTCCTAATGTCTAACAGATTGAGAAATTTGGAGAAATGACTTCTTAGGAGATGGATTTGAAGAAGAAAGAAGAGGTCATGAGGAAGAAATTCCTTAGTCAGAGTATACAAAAGATGTATAACGATTTCTTAGCCATTAGTATTGAAGGAATAACGAAAAAGATCAACAAAATTGAGGCTAATGTGGCTTTAATTATGGCAAAGGTAAATGAAGCTAATGGACATCTTGAGCATTTTAGATCGCAATTAAAAATATAATTTAGCCATACTAGTTTTATAAAGGAAACAGATAAGGCAATGTATCTTAAGCAGAAAAGAGTTAAAGAAGGTTGTATCAGAGCTCGTCACCACCGTCTATTTTATGAACTCTGTATTCCAAATGCCCAAGGAGAGACTAATGAGAGACATGAATTTGTTCTAACAAATAAAGAATGGAATTAAGTTCTACGTTAAGATTTGCTTGTTAAGTGTTTTTTTCTTTATTAGTGCTAAGTTTTGTTTTTAGTTGTTATGTAATTATGTGTTTTATTGTGTAAGTTTGTTTAGTATTTGCATTTAGAAAAATTTATTTATTCAAGACTCTTTGCAATGAGAATTATGTGTGGAATGTTGTTTGTAATAGTTGAGAAATGAATATAATAGTTGAGAAATGAATATAAGTGTTTGTTTGTGAAAATTTTGTGTTATTTTAGCCTTGAATCAAATTAGTTATATTGGAGAATTTTGAGAGAGAGGAGAGTTAAAGGAGAGGAAAATACACATTTAAGTTTTATAAGACCATTTAGTGGTGGTTTACTTAGGCTAGTAGTGCATTTTACTTAAGTTCAAAAATATAAAAAATTGTGCACTAGCGCGTAAGCACCACAACCCCAAGCTTAAGCCTGAGGCAACCCGAGAGGTTGGCGCATAAGTGCCACATCTGTGCGTTAAGAGCCAGTTCACCAAAACTGGTTTGCGAATGGTTAAAAGTGAAACTTAACCCCAAAAAAATACCATTTTTGCTCCTCTCATTGTTTTCTCCCATTTGATTTTGTGGTTTTGAGTTTAGGGAAAACCTTTTTGTGTAGATTTCTTAGTGGATTCGAGCCTTATTTGCTAGAGTTGGATTTCTTGAGGTAAGATCTTCACTTCTATGTAGAAATTTTTTTTTCACCGTGTATTTTGAGAAATTTATGGAAATACCCAAAATTTACTATTCATGATGAAAAACTTGATAAAATCTATAGAAATTACGTAGAAAGTGTAGTTTAAGCTTATAAGACTTTAGCTTAGTAGATTAGACTTGATCTTTGAAATTATTATGGAAATTTGTAAAATTTGTAGAATGGCCCATAGAATAAAGAGGAGTAAGGGAAAGTGCCACTTTGATTTGAGTAACTTTGTTAGTTTAAAAGCTCAAGATAGATATAGTGATGCTCTACAGTCATAAAAATTGATTCTTGAGAGGCATTTTAAAAATCCAGGTGGATCCATGGATAATTAGATTGTTCGCCGATAATGAGAACGATTCTATTGTTTTTCTGTTGTGGCTATGATTTCTGTAGTGCGGGAGTTCTATGCAAACCTCCCTAAGGTGGAAGAGGATTAAGTCATGGCTAGAGGCAAATTGGTACCTTTTTTTATCGTAGGTAATCAACATGTTCTACCATTTACAGCCAGATACTCTGTGTTTTATTCGAACTATAGTCCTACTAAGACAGAATTGGATGAGATTATATCAGTTTTGACTGTTGGAAGGGGACTCTGGAAATTTATAAATAAGAGCAGAGTTAGCTTTTCCACTTTACATTTAAGTTCACCATCAATGGCGTGGCACTATATTATTTCAGCTCGTCTGTTACCGACAAATCATCTTAGTGAAGTTACGAGGGAGAGAGTGACATTGAATTATTGTATTCAACAGTGCAAGCCTATCAACATTGAAGCTTTGATTTATCAGACTATCATCAGTCCTTCCACTGCCGCTACTTCTTCAGGTTTAGGATTTTCTTCCTTGATCTTTTCTTTGTGTGAGCAAGCTGGGGTAAGATATGATAGCTGAGAAGAAGTGCTGCTCCCTCTAAAACTGATTACAAGTTTGAATGTGAAATCATATTTTGAGCACTCTATTTTTGGTTGAAGAGGATGATTTTTGAAAACTTATGGAATGTCAACGTCTGTTGCATCCACCTCCACTGCTTCTAAAACGAGATCATCTACCTTAAGAGGATCTACTTCTAGAGGTGAGTATGTTGAAACTCCAGATCAATTATTGCAGAAGATGATGGATAATATTAATTACACGACAGATAAGGTCAAAAATCTTGAGCATTCTATAGATCATATTAATGGATATGTTAGAATACATAGCCATTATGAGGAGAACTTTCACTCATCTTTGGAGAACCTTATAAAGGTAACCAAGCAGTGGATTTCCCTTCATATCCAAAAATGTTATGATTATGAGCCTGCAACTCATTGGGATAACGGTGACAATAATGATGATGATGAGGAGAAGGACTAAGGTTGTTTTATGTTTGTAATATGTGATGTTCTATGTGGTGTAAACTTGACACATTTGAGTTTATGTAATTGTTGGACTGTGATGTGTTAGAATTTTTGTCTAATTGTTATTGTAATGTTTGTGTTTTATTAGTATTGTGTTTTAAATTCTAGGGTAATAATTGTTATTGTGTATTGTGTAGTGTGTTTTAGCTAGATAGAAATGAACTTATTTCTATGTCTTATGAAAGTTGAAAATCTTGTTAGCTTTAATTTTAAACTTTAATTTCAGAAATTTGCTACCCTATATTTTCTTTTATCTTGTTAGTGTGCTTGTTTTTATGTTGATAATGTGAAGTCAAAGTTAATGTGTTTGTTTGCTTTTACGTATGTACCCACTATTTAGAAGTCTAATGAATCTTTTTATGTTAAAAATTATGAAATTTGATCAAAAATTAATTTCACTTCTGTTTTTAACTCTGTACTTGTATAATTAGGGTACAAAAATTCCTGTAAGCATGTTATTTCCATTTTTATTTTTTCTTATATATATCTGTTGCTAAACTGTTTAATCTTATTAAAAATTTAAGTTTGAGGGGAATTAGAAAATATTTTCAAAACTTGACTTTTATTTGTTCTCAATTGAGCTACAAGTTAATTTCATTTTAAAATAAAAATGATCATCTATATGAAGTTATATTAGGGAATTAAAATTTTGATTATAGATATGAGTAAGAAAATTTAGTTAAAATTTTATAAGTGATGTAGAAAAATTTAAAGTTAAAAGTTCTTAAATGTAGAAATGATAAATATAGTATAACTATCTTTAGTAGGAGGTATTTTATTTTATAAAAATGTAAAAGGATTAGACTTTTGTTTTTTAAACTTAAATTTCTTTTATTAAAAACAATTTTCATAAGCGATTATTATGTTTTTGAGTAAAAGAAAAATATCAACTCTTTGCTTTAGGAAAGGAAGAGTGGAATCCAAAACCATTAAAGACCTGTCTAGATATAGCAATCCTTAACCAAAAAAAAGAAGAAACGAAGAAAAAGAAAAAGAAAAGAAAAGAAAAGAAAAGTTGAAAAAGGGAGGAGAAGCTTGAGGATTAGTGCCTAATCAAAAATTGGTTCCGCATCTAATCTTTTTATAGTATAAGACTTGAGAAACTCTTAAGCTTAAGAATATAATATTGTAAGTAGAATTATATATAATAAAAATTTTTAAGTGAAGGAAATAAAATGCATAAGTTCTATATTTGAAAAATCTACAAGTATTTTTAAATTAGATAGGAACTCATTTTATTCATACTTCTTCACATTAGGGATTTCTACACTCTAAGTTGGTCTCAATCACAAGAGTTTTCTCTAAATTAGAATGCTATATCTCTAGAACAAAATTTTAGAAACTCCTTAACAAAATCATATCATAATCGTACTTATTTGGTTTTTAAAGATTGAAGTGTCACTTGAGGATAAGAAACATTTTAAGTTTGGGGATTTTGATACACCTAAATATATAGTGTTTTAAGACACATTTTTATACCTTTTTTTTAGATATTGCACTTTAATGGAAGGTATTTGTGTGTTTTTCTTTCAAGTAAAAGTAAAAAGGTGAAAACTACTAAAAGGAGTGAAAGATGATCAAATTTGAAGCAAAAATGCCAAAATGGTGCAATAGTATTTTGGCACCTAAGCGTCAGAACCGACGCTTAAGTGCTGGTGAAACAGAGAAGGCTGTGCCTAAGCGCCAGAGGCCCCACACTTATGCACCAATGATAATTACTTGACGGGTTAATTCATTTTCATGTATTTTGAAGGGATATTTGAGGCACCTATTGGCTAAAATGGGTGGTTATAATCACCAAGGATGAAAACATAATTAAAGGACTTGTGAAAGGAGGCATCCCTTGGTAAATACAGTGAATCAAGGCACATTTTGAAGAGTTACCAAGGCACTTCTCGAAAAATTATAAAAGAAGGAAGTTGAGACTTTTAGAAGAGTCCTGAAAAGTTCTTGAAGGAGTTTGTGGAGAAGCTTTTGGAGAAAATTTCAGGCACCACAAATTTATTTTTCCTTTTATTTTTAGTTTTATTTTGAGAGTTAAGAGTGTTGTAAGAGAAAAGAGATTAAAAAAAACTTCAAGAGTTTGGTGGAGGATTTGAGATAAGTTTTTATCTTTTTTTTAAACTACCTTTGGTTTTAATCGAGACTTCTTGTTTGTTTGACAATAATTTCTACTTTACAACACACATTGCCCCGGCGAAACTAGCCCCTTAACAGACCTATTGGGGGTTCGACCCCACAAAAAGAAAAAATTCTTAATGAACTCTTGAACATCTATGTTCAATGGTGATTGATAGACGGTCCTGAAGTTTGAAAGAGTTGACCGTACTTACCCAATAATGAAATGGGTGAAGTTTGCCAATGAAATAAGGGTAATCTGGTCTATAAGGGACATGGACACATTACCGATGTATGAAGACAATATTCCCTGATTTAAATGGAGTCGCCAGAAGCTGTCAGCACTAAAAAGTTGGGTGCAAGTTGTTGATCACTGGAATAGATATCTCAATCCCCAGTTTAATTATATATATATATATATATAATATACTGGAGGCTAGAGGAGAAGGTGCTATGCTAGAGTTTCTGGCAGGATGAAGCTCTGTTGGGGGTGGTTTTGTGGGTGGTGTTGCATCTGTCTTTCTAAAGGTGCTTCTTCTTGCCTCCTCTTGTGATGGGAGTCAGCTTCTCTGAATCTTATCCCTAGTACTTTGGAGGGCTTTATTGTTCCATTGGTTTGTTCTAGTTTTGGACTGCTTATTCATTTTTGAGAAGCCTCTTCTTGTCTCTTTGTTGTACTGGAGGAAACTCCTTTCCCTTTGGTGTTTTGTACTGTTGGTTTGGACTTTAGTGTGAGTTTTGGCCTTTCTAGAGCACACAAGATTTTATTGACATTTCTGTGATTTGCTGGAGCTTTTGTTGTTGGTTTTGCTCTCCTGGTGTGTCCATTGGTTTTAATATGGCTACCCCTGTTGACATAGTGACTGATGCTCAGTGGGCTAAGGCCACTTATGCTAGGGTGGTGGGAAAATCTAATGTTTCTCGTAGTGATCCTGATCACTTAGTCTTCCCATAGAAATTCCATGGCACAGCTTCTTGAAAGGGTAACAACCCTTGTATTCATCCTTTGGGTTCCAAAGAAGGTGAACCGGCTGTTTATTTCTCTCAACAAGAAATCCACAATCTAAATGAACAAGTGAAGTTTATAATGGTAGCAAAATTTCATCTAGTCCACCCTAAAATGGAATTAGTCAGAAACTACTTTGATTCCTTAAAATTCAATAGAGATTGGTAGATTAAAATACTTAATGGCAGGCATCTACTTATCCAACTTTCAGGTGAGGAAGACTATGCAAGATTGTTTCCAAAACAAGCTCTTCTGATTGGAGGTACCACCATGAAGATATTGAAGTGGGATCATGGTTTTGATACTAGTAAGGAACCTCCTATAGTTCCTTTATGGTTTGAATTACCTAGACTCCCACTTCAATACTTTAACCTCAATGCTCTATTCAATATTGCAAATGCACTAGAGAGACCTCTGAAGGTTGATGCTCCTAAATATAACAAAGCTAGACCAACTCTAGCTAGAATCCTTATAGAAAGAGATGTAACTCTCTCTGAAAAAAGGCTCTGAAATTAAAAGTATCATAAACTTTAGAAACATCATGCTTTTACATGAGGTTACCCCCCTGCAAGGCTTGTTAATATCAAGAGAGAGCTCTTGAGTGAGTAGAACATTGTCTGCAATTTGTCTGCCTGTAACAAAAGCAGATTGATTAGGAGAAATCATCCAAGATAAATGTGGTTTTAATCTGAAAACCAAAAGTTTGCTAATAAGCTTAGACAACAAAGTTGTAAAAGATATGGGTCTAAAATGATCCCAACTAGATTTATGATCCACCTTAGGGATTAATGTTATGGTGGACTGAGCAAAATATTTTTGCATATCCTCCCCCTGAAGAAGGCTTGAACAACCTCCACATTGTCAAATTTAACCACCTCCCAAGCTTTTTTGTAAAAGGTAGAAGTAAAACCATCAGTACCAACCACTTTATCACCATCAATAGAACATAAAGCTTGCCAAATTTCTTCTTCAGCAGGAACAAAAGTTTAGTCCAAGCAGTGAATTTCAAAGAAATTGTCATTAAGCAGACTAGGATCAAAGTTGTGAAAACTAGAATTATGAGGTTCATATAAAAGATTATAAAAGTGATTTATAGCATCCCTATGAAGTAGATCAGCACCCTCAATCCAACTGCCACTATTATTTTTAATCTTTAGGATGGTGTTAGAATGTCTTCTTTGTTTAATACAGGCATGGTAGAACCTTGTATTCCTATCCCCATCAACAAACTTTTTAATAACAGCCTTTTGTTTATAAAATTCCTCCTCCCAATGAATAGCTTGAAGAAGATTAGCATTAGCTAAGATCAGGGTTTGTTCATCAGAGAGCCCCATCTGAATATTTAATTCATTCTGTTTAACAGCAACTTTAGCCTCTTCAACTTTTGCTGTAAGGTTACTAAAATAGCTCCAATTCCAAGCTTTCAGCAGTTTAGCAAACTTTTTCTAAATTTGCCACAATCTAATCCAAGGAGGAAAGGATGAAACAAGAAGCCAAACAAACTTAATAAAGGGAAGAAAAACAGGATGCTCCACCCAAACATTAAAGAATCTGAAACTTGGTATTTGAAAACCGGAGAAAAAAAATTAGGGGATATAGAGATTAACAAAGGCCTATGATCAGAGCAAGTGTAAGGAAGATGGGAGACAATAGTCATAAATTTGGTATCCAACCAAGCATGATTAACTAAGAACCTATCAATTTTCTTAAAAAAGTTTACCTCTCCTCCAAGTATCAAGATGCCTCTGATGTGGAAGTTCAACAAGATCAGTATTCCTGATGTTTTGATTAAAAAGTAACATTTGGTTGATATCCACAAGCTTCTCACCCCATTTTTCAATCAATCTAGCTACACTGTTAAAATTTCCACCAATAATCCAAGGTCCATTAATAGAAGATTTCAGCTACTGAACTTGTTGCCACAAGGTGACTTTATCACTAGCAGAACTACCAGTATAAACAAAGGTAGTCTCAACATTTAGAAAATGTCAAAGTAGCTTGCTATGTAGAAATTGAGGTTGATCACCCAAGATCTGAACATTAAGATTCCTTTTATAGAAAAAACATATTTTGTTATTAATATTATAACTGCCGCTGTAACTTGGGAAGTGCCTTCTAAATCTATAAGGAGTACTGTGAACTAATGGTTCAAGAATAGTAAAGCATAATAACCTATGCTTCCTGACCAACTTTTTAATTCTGATCAAGGATTTTTTATCCGAAATCCACCTAATAATTCAACACATCAATTTAATCATCCATTATATAAGAGAAAGGGAACCACATAGATGCTATCACAACAGCCCAAAGGGAGCAAGAACCGTAAATTACTGAACTCAAACAAAAAAAAGAGATCAAAAGGACTCCCATATCTTCTGAGATAGAGAATATAGAAAAACTGACAAAAATCTACAATCAGCCAAAGGCCAGAGAAACCAGAACTCAAAACATTACAACTGAAGCTAAAGAAAAAAGATAAAAGTCTTCCGAAAGACTTAAAATGACTCGAGGCCAAACACCATAAAAGAGAGAACTTAAACATTGGGAGGAGAAATATGGAGTGAAGGTCGTGATCTAGATCTTGTCCTCCCTCTAGAGGGGCCAGGAGAGGATCCAACTATTGACCTCAGTTTTGGTTGAGGTTTAGTTTTTCCTCTTTAGTAGCCTAGGGTCTAGCCATAAGACTTCTCCTGTTGACTATTCCTAGAAAACTAGACACGAAACCCTCACCACTAGAAATTCCAAACCCTTCTCCACTCAACTTGAAGTTCCACACATTGCTCTCAACCTCTAAATACTTAGTAGGTGGGGTCACTATGAGGGAAACTCAGGATAAGTCACACTTAGGATTGTTGGACCTTAAGGTTGATTCTGGGTGTTAGTCTGGAGCTAATTCACTCACTACACTCCTCGATATTCACAATCACTCACAAACCTGAACTCAAATTTGTAGCCTAGATCCCTTGATCTTTTGGGATACTCATGTAGATTGTCCCCTAAACCTACTAGCCCTAGGGCTATGGTTTGGCTAAGACCACTATGTAGAGGACCCAAAATGGGGTTCTCATTGGTCCATTTCTTATTGGTGATGTTTGGTACCTCAAATCTACCAAAATACCCATCTTGGCCTTTTACCCCTACATCCCCAAATTACCAAAATACCCCTCCATAGCTAGAAATCCCAAAAATTCCAAAAATTCCCAAAAAACTAAATAAATCCCAAATATCCCCAATTTCATTTCTCTTAACTGCCACATGACCCAATTTGGCCAATTTGACCATCTTTAACGAAAAGCCCCAAACTGCCCTTTAAGGACTCAAATTTCCCCAAATCTAACTCAAATGTCCACCAATTTGATCTCAATTGACCCCAATTATAATCTTAAACTCAAATTCACTTTTCATATGACTAAACTAAACCAAATCCAAGCTCAATTGATCCATGATTTGAGCCCAATTTTGATTTGGGTCAAAACCCCAATTTTTACCATATGACTTAATCTCACCAAATTGAAACCACAGTATAGTAAATTGGTCTCAATTAATGTTAAAAAATCTTTATGACATTCCTATACATCAAAATCAACAATTAATTGGCATTGGTGAAGTCTAAATTCCATTTGATTTTGGCTTAAATCCAAAATTCCCAAATTTAGCCCCAAATTAGCTAAGTCACCAAATTTCACGTAATTGATTGCCTTAACCTCCAAATTGGCATCCAATTCATGTTGGAAACTCTTCATGAGGTCCCAACTATTTACAATAATCAATTTGTACTTAGCCCAAGGCTAACCCAAGCTAGACCCAAGCCTAGACTGTTTGCCTTAACCTCCAAATTGGCATCCAATTCATGTTGAAAACTCTTCATGAGGTCCCTATTGGATTGCTTTAACCTCCAAATTGGCATCCAATTCATGTTGAAAACTCTGTTAAAATAATCAATTTGGATCTAGCCCAAGGCTAACCCAACCTAGAACCAAACCTAGCCCCACATGACCAAATTGATTAAAGTTCAAAATTCCATCAAATTGACCCTTTAATTGAGCTCAAAAACACTTCCATCCTTCACAAAAGTTGTTCCTTATGATCATCTACACCAAATGCAATAATTATTTGGGCAAATTGACATGGCTAACCTAGCCCAAACACAATTTTTGGTCATTTGCACGACCTGGACCCATGCACTAAATGTGACCTAACCACCCTAAAGCCACCAAATTAACCCCACCACAGCCATTAGTTGGACTTAGTGACCAGTCCAAACACCATGAAATCACCTAAATCAATAGACCAAAGGTCCCCCTAATTAAGGGATCTTATTTCCAAAAATGCACATGCTTAAGATATCTTCGTTCCCATAAATTAAGGGATCTTATTTCCAAAAATGCACATGCTTAAGATATCTTTGCCAAATCCTCCCCCACAGCCATTATTTGGACCTAGTGACCAGTCCAAACACCATGAAACCACCTAAATCAAGCCATGGACCAAAGGTAAATTAATGGATCTTATTTCCAAAAATGCACATGCTTAAGATATCTTTGCCAAATCCACCCCAAATTAAGGGATCTTATTTCCAAAAATGCACATGCTTAAGATATCTTTGCCAAATCAAGCACATTTGCATTAAATCAAAAGTAAGGGATATTATTTATAAAAATGCACATGCTTAAGATATCTTTGCCAAATCAAAGCACATTCCATTAGTTGGACTTAGTTACCAGTCCAAACACCATGAAATCACCTAAATCAAGCCATGGACCAAAGGTCCCCCAAATTAACCTGTTTTCAAATATGCACATGCTTAAGATATCTTTGCCAAATCCAAGCACATTTGCATTAAATTGTTGTCAAAAATGCACATGCTTAAGATATCTTTGCCAAATCCAAGCTTTGTGACCAGTCCAAACACCATGAAACCACCTAAATCAAGCCATGGACCAAAGGTTCCCCAAATTATTTCCAAAAATGCACATGCTTAAGATATCTTTGCCAAATCAAGCACATTTGCATTAAATGCAAATTAAGGGATCTTATTTCCAAAAATGCACATGCTTAAGATATCTTTGCCAAATCCAAGCGTCCCCCCAATTAAGGGATCTTATTTCCAAAAATGCACATGCTTAAGATATCTTTGCCAAATCAAAGCACATATAGGGATCTTATTTGCAAAAATGCACATGCTTAAGATATCTTTGCCAAATCCAAGCACATTTTATTAAATTGCTGTGATGGATTCCTCGTGGTTCCCTGAGCTCCTAGCCATCTCCCCCTGGTCGAGCAGCCAACCTAGCGGTCGGAAAGGCCCAAAAATAAGAGCCACTCCCATGGCACGTCACCCAAGTCAAACCTAGAGGCCAGCTCATCCAAATCAAACTATGGAGCTCCTCTGCCCTCCACCTAAGCACCACATTACACCTCCTAATTGACCATGATAGCCACCATAACCCCATTTTTTATAAAAGACCACCTCCATGGCCATTAAATTAAGTGCTGAAATTTCCTTAGAGAGGCCTCTCCAAACTTCACACATAGCTTCCCTAAGATCCCCTCAATGCATTCCAACCATTTTCCCTCACCCAATTGCCATTGTCGGAGCTCAATTTTGAGCTTGAAATCCTGCCAGAAACCAGGAAAGAACCCAATACACCTTCACACTCCACCAAATTTCAATTTTCTTGTACCCACACCTTCACAAGAGTGAAGCAAGCCAATGCCCCATCAAATCCACCTTCCATAGAGCCTTTACCATAGCTTTAGCCCAACACCTGAAATCGAGCTTGGTCAAATTCATACCTAAGCCTTACACTAAGACCAGGGACTCAATTCTTAGCCTCCTTAGACCCCAACAAACGTGTCGAGCACCTCTGATCGAAGCCTCCCGTCTTAGAGAAAAGGTATAAAACTTCTCCTTCTTTCGAGCTAATTTTTATTCTCCATTTACTTAAGCTTGATTCCATGGCACATTAATCATATGGATGTGTTCGCCTCACTTAGACGAGTCTATAGGATCAAACCCGAAGTGATTTGGTTGAACATAGGCCGAGATCTTAGGATTTTAGTGTGGACGGGCACGGGATCATTCTATCAGGGACGATGAAGGGGAGTCGTCCGATCAAGCGTGTATCAAATGGATGGGGGAGATCGAGCCGGACATCACTTCGAGAAATAAACCACGGTCTGAGTCAGCGGCTACGTGGACGGCGGCGTCCAACTAGAGCGCGCCACGCATGCCTTCAGGACTGCCTAGGATCTAGTTAGCACGCGCTGTTTAAAAAGATAAATAGGGCTTTTTCTTATTTATATAAATACCCTTAACTTAGAAAATTCATAACTTTGTGTAGAAAAATCACCAAAATAAAATAAAAATACTCTTTTGCTCAGTGAACAAAGCCGAAAAATGTGAAATTAATTTTAAGACCATGTTATGCATATTTTATTTTTAATTAATTAAACACTATTTTGAATCATTTGATTCATAGCACATCACCTTGGCTTGGAATTTGAACATGTTGTAGCCTCTATCAGGGGAAGTATTCTCTGATATTTCCAAAGTTAGAGGAGCTTCCTATACAGAGACCCACATTTTTCAAGTTATTTCACATTATTTCTTTAAATAAATCATGGAAATTAGCATATTGGTCATAAAATCCTAAGAAAATTTTGGAAGGTCCACCATGACCAAAGAAACCTTTGGAAATAATTTTGTGGGTCAAGACATTTAAAATATCCTTAAATTTTACAAATACTAAATCACTAAGATAATTAATTTTGGAAAATATAAAAATTTAAATGAGTTGATCTTTTTATCTCCACGGTGATTTATGATCCAGAGAACTCATCATAAAAATTTCAAAATATTTTGAGTTCATTTGACAACAGAGAACTCATCATAAAAATTTCAAATTATTTTGAGTTCATTTGACAACTTAACTTGATTTTTAAAGACAAATACCACTCTAGGCGTTTTTTAAAAATTAAAATATAACTCAAAAAATTATGAAATTTAGTTTTTTGAGTTCTCTGTGATCAGGGGTATTTCTAAAAAATAAAATTATATTTAAAATAAAAAACTTGATTTTTAGCCTATTTTAAATATTTAAATAACTAAAAAAATTAATAAAAATCAAAAAAATAATAAAAATCATGGAAATACCCTAAAAGTCTTCCTAATTACTTAGGAGCAATTAGAATATTTTTTGTGATTTTCTCAATAGAGATATTTAATTTCAAAGCTTAAAAATAATCTTTAAAGGGCTAAAAATGAGTTTTTCACTAAAATAATTCCAGTAAATCAAATAAAAATTAGAAAAATATAAAATTTGTTCTTCTGAGTTCTCTGACCTTAAGGAGATTTTTTAAATATATAAAACTTAATTTTCACCACCTGAAATATTTTATTTTTATTAAATAACCCATAAATTCAAATATAACTAATAAATCACAAAGAATTCAAAAAATTATGAAAGTTGATACAAAGGCTTCTCTGGTCTAGCTCTACCTCCAGTAAAAATTTCAAGGGATTATAAGTTATTTTGGTCAAAATTGGAATTTTCTTTGAAAAATCCTTTTTTTGCATGTAAATAATTATATAAATAAAATTAAATTTTTAAAAATCACATTTTCTCCTTGGATGTCTTCATTGACCCATGAATGAGGTAGGATAAAAATTTCAAAGTCATTTGAATTGAATTTGACAAATTATGAAGTGTTAGCCTTAGGGGCAAATGTGTAATTTTGGAAATTTAGCCCTAATTAACATTTAGGCTTAAGTCAAGAAGGGGAACGGATAACCTTTTATCTTAATCTATTTGATGCTTGAAACAAAAGGGGATAATTGGTAGAAACCAATTTCACTTTCCTCATTAAAAAAAAATTAATTTCTAATTTATTAAAATTTGGAAGTTTATTAAAATTAAATGATCCTTGACTTAGGGGTGTGACTTTTGAAGTCAATAATTAATCAATTTAATGCCCCTATTTTGATTTTCAAATAAAAATCCAAGTCATGAATCATGATCACTTAAACCTTAACCATTTTCAAAACTAATTAAGACACTGACCTAGGTCTTAAGTGCTTAGTGGTGACTTAGGCCAAATAAAATATTGACTACATGAGTATTAGAGAAATAAACTTAATTATATCAAACATCCTTGAAACACAATTAAGCCCAATTAAGTATAAAATTTTGGCTAACTGTTCAAATTACACTAACTTGCCTCTTTAAGCGTCTTCACCCACATAATTCTTAAATTGAATCTCAAGTGATAATTACCCTGTTCTTAAGAATAATTAAGACATCAAAGTTCACTGAGTAATAAGGGTATTTATAAGATGAACCATTAAGCAACATAATAAGTTTAAATGGACTCGAGACTGTTCACCAGTTGGTGAGAGGGAGGCATGGACCTGCTTCTCCCTCCTAACTTGTTGGATACCTCAGAGGCCTATTAAACTTAATATTCTTCGCTCAATGAAGTCATCCTTAATTAAACTTTTAAGTACTCACCAAGATATGACACAGAGTTAGGAAAATTACCAAAATCTTTCATTTCCTGCTCTTCATAAACTGCCTTAACATGCATTTTAAGTTTCAGGTGGTTGAACGAGAAGACTTGCTAGGTACGCTTTTATAGTTTATAGTACCTTCTTTCTTCTGCCCTTTCCTTACATGTTTCATGCTTGCATTTACCTACATAAACTTGCATGTTAACCATAACCAAAACCAAAACTAAAATCAGTCAAGATTAAATTTACCACCACAACATGCAAAATATAAAACAACTCAAAATTTAATCACAAACATCACATAAAACCACAACTTCAACATAATTAAGATGTCTCTATCAGATGATCGGGAGTTCCTTGGAGGAGGTAACCTACGGTTGCTAACGAGGCTTCCCACTATTTAAATGAAATTATGTAACTTGTTAGGTTGGGTTTAGTTAGTTCATTTGGACTAAGTGAATCCAATAGAAAATAGTACTGCCGGAACGAGGAAATCGTAGGATCCTAACCGGTGTCGCTCTAATCAACTTTAACATGCCCTCATAAAATTTGAAAAACTTCAACCATAGGGCCAACTGATTTGACATTATAACTTGACACACTAGATAACTCAAACTTGTCGCGGCAAGGAGCTTGGAGCTAGCATAGTGGGCAGCACGACCATCTTTAATAGCAAAACCTGTCTTCCCCAGCTAAACTAATCTTCCTTCCTTAGACTTAAACAACAAAGCCACCGGAAAACCTATCTTCCTCAGCTAAACCAATCTTCCTTCCTTAGACTTAAACAACAAAGCCATAGACTTTGAGGTTGCTTGCTTATGCAACGTAAATCCTCACCTTATATTTAGGCCTTTGTATAGCCCTATTGGAGGTTGCTTGCTTATGCAACGTAAATCCTCACCTTATCTTTAGGCCTTTGCATAGCCCTTGTCTTCCCCAGCTAAACCAATCTTTCTTCCTTAGACTTAAACAACAAAGCCATAGGACTTCAAAGTTGCTTGCTTATGCAATGTAAATCCTTACCTTATCTTTAGGGCTTTATATAGCCCTACTATATAATATAAGCCCTAACTGATCTTAGGATTCCGAGGTTGTCGTTTGTCGCGACCTAAATCCTCACATCTTCCAGGCTAATTGTGTGATCATTTCACATGAATGTAAGCCCTAACTAATAAAATTGGCAGGATGAAACACCCAAATATTTATCCTCAAAACTGAAGCCAAACATTAGGATAGCTTGGAAAGTCACCGAGGTTCTCCTCTGGATAACTCAAAATTGAAGCCAAACATTAGGATAGCTTGGGAAGTCACCGAGGTTCTCCTCTGGATCCATCAAAACTGAAGCCAAACATTAGGATAGCTTGGGAAGTCACCGGGGTTCTCCTCTGGATCCAACAGGATGAAATACCTAAATATTTCTCCTCAAAATTGAAGCCAAATATTAGGATAGCTTGGGAAGTCACCGAGGTTCTCCTCTGGATCCATGACATCTCTTTAGTTCTTCTTCCTTTGGATTCTACGATAAAATGTTCCAAATTTGAACCAATCCCCTTTCACACCTCTAGTTTTTCTTCTTCTGAATTCTACAATAAAATGTTCCAAATTTGGACCAATCCCCTTTGACACCTCTATGTCTGATTTCATTGAAGAGTCCTACCCTTTGAAATTCCTTGAAGATAATTTTTCTTGATTTTTATCGAGAGTCTTTCGGTGACTTTGGTCATTTAAGATGTAATTAACTATAGGGGCTTGCCCTTATAGGAAGCATGTTCTATAGTGGCTTGCCCTTATAGGAAGCATGTCCAACCTTTGAAATTCCTTGAAGATAATATTTCTTGATTTTTATCGAGAGTCTTCTTAAGTGACTTGTCCTACTCTTTGAAATTCCTTGAAGATAATTTTTCTTGATTTTTATCGAGAGTCTTCTTAAGTGACTTTAGTCATTTAAGATGTAATTAACTATAGGGGCTTGCCCTTATAAGAAGCATGTCCAAACCCAGCTATTCTTTGAAGATAATATTTCCTGATTTTTATCGAGAGTCTTCTTAGGTGACTTTGGTCATTTAAAAGCGTTGAAGAGTCCTACCCTTTGAAATTCTTTGAAGATAATTTTTCTTGATTTTTATCGAGAGTCTTCTTAGGTGGCTTTGGTCATTTAAGAATATTTCATGATTTTTATCGAGAGTCTTCTTAGGTGACTTTGGTCATTTAAGATGTAATTAACTACTTTCTTGACTTTTATCGAGAGTCTTCTTAAGTGACTTTGGTCATTTAAGATGTAATTAACTATAGGACTTGCCCTTATAGGAAGCATGTCCGAACCCAGCCTACCCTTTGAAATTCCTTGAAGATAATATTTCCTGATTTTTATCGAGAGTCTTCTTAGGTACTTTAGTAATTTAAGTTGAAATTAATTATAGGGGCTTGCCCTTACCGAAAGCATGTTCGAACCAGGTTTTTAAGTATAAACCCTAGTTAATCCTTTATATAAATAGGGGAACTTGTCGGCAAATACAAAAATTTCGCAGACCAAACGGACATCATACTTTCCTTAGTTTATTTGATCAAGCCTCATCCTCAAGTCTTGTGTTTNTTTCCTGTTGAAGATGACCAGGCTGCCCACCATGTAAGCTCCAAGTTCCTCGTTGTAGCAGAGTTCAAATTTTCTANGAAAACTATAAAAGTGTACCTGGCGAGTGTTCTTGTTCCACGACCTGAAACTTAAAATGCATGTTAAAGCATTTATATATATATAGAGCTTGGAAAAGTAAAGTTTTGGAGACCTTCCTAACTCTATGTCGTGTTGGGAGTCCTTAAATTTTAAGGGTGATATTATTAAGTAAAACATATTAAGTTTAATAGATCCCTAAGGTATTCACCAGTTTAAGAGTAGGGAGCAGGTCCATGCAACCTTCTTAATGTCTGGTAAAAGCCTTGAATCCATTTAAACTTTATTATGTTGCTTAATAATTCATCCTAAGACCAACCTGATGCTCAGTGAACATTGATGTCTTGATTATTCCCAAGAATAAGGTAAATGTCATTTACCTTCCAATTTGAGAATTATGTTGGTGAAAACCCTTTTAGGAGACAAATTAGTGTTGTTAAGAACACTTAGCCAAATTTTAGTCCTAATTGGACTTGTGGTGTTTTAAAAGAGTTTGATTATGTTGATTTTTTCTAATTCCTCTTTTGACAAGTGGATTTCAACTTAAGTTCACCACTAAGTCCTTAAGACCTAAGTGAGTGAATTTTAGTCCTAATTGGACTTGTGGTGTTTTAAAAGAATTTGATTATGTTGATTTTTCTAAATCTTCTTTTAACAAATGATTTCAACTTAAGTTCACTACTAAGTCCTCAAGACCTAAGTGAATGTATTAAGTGTGTGGACCTAGGTTCACCACTAAGCCCTTAAGACCTAAGTGAATGTATTAAGTGTAATTTTTTTTTTCTTAAAAGACTTAAAACTTTAAGTGATCATTATCATTTAAACATTATTTTGGTTATCAAATAAGGGTGTGAAAAAAATTATACCTTTAAATTCAAAGATCATTCTTTTTTTTAATGAATTTTCCAAAATTTTGATAATTATGAGAATTATCTTATAATTTGGCAAGATGAAATGAGTTTCTACCATTAAGCCAATTTTTTAATTGCAAATCATTAGATAAGTTGATTAATATCAAAAATTACCCATTTCCCATTTTGATTAAGCCTAAATATTCATTAAGGCCAAAA
>JXCR01127173.1:5388-22888 GCA_002079205.1 Phalaenopsis hybrid cultivar
TATATATATATATATATGAAAAAAGAAGTGACTTGCTTAAAGTTTGTGGGCCAAATTATGTTGAACTTGGACAAAAAAATCTATAGCACAACTCCATGATGCAAATTAGGTTATGAGAAAATTTTGAGTTGGTAGTGAAGAGATTGAACTGATAAGTGTAGTGGTGGAAGCTCCCAAGGTATATACTTCGAGCTTTTTTCTCGCACACACACACACATATATATACAAGTTATAATACTTTAAAGTTATGACATACTAGTTGTCACTTTTCACTTGCACATGCTTTTTTTTTGGTATTGTGAATTCTTCTTTTTCACTCATAATTTTTTATACATAAATTTTTTTTAGCTGTGTTATTTAGCCTATGATTTAAAGTTTTTTTTTGTATCTTGATTTCACCATAAATAAGTACTGCATCTGATCGAAATATGATGAATAACATAAATGATTCTCCTTCAATAAGAAATATTATTGTTGTGATCGGTTCTAATTAATGTAGTAAGAGAAATGTTGATAGTTGAGCCTCATCTCAATGTTCTCCCTGCTTTATTTAATGATTTTAAAAAATCAAATAAGAAGGTAAAAATTGAAGACTTCTACTTTTCTAGTAAACTAGTTATATGGTTGTTTTTAATCTTCTAAAATAATGGGTTACACTTAATTGAAGATTCTTTTTTAAATCTTTTAAGCATATTTATTAGCCAATCATGTGATCTCTTAGCTTGTGGGTCAGTGTCTAAATTTTTTAATTTAGCACGATTAATTTTTATTTGTGCTATAAAACAAGACATGTTCATCATTTATTTAATATAATTTATCTTACACTGAATGCAATCTCTTTTTAAAAAAAAAAATTGCAGAAGCCATTTGCTTGGCAATAATTCAACCATTATATACACATCACTCTTTTTATAGATCTTAATTGATGAATATTTTCTATAATACATTATAGTCATAAACATTAATGCATGCCACAATCATTTTAATTTGTTTATTAATCAAATTAATATATGGATAATCACTCTGACTCTTGATTGAACTTAATTACCACAATGCAACATATACATATCCTTCCAAACAACACAATTCATTTATAAATATTTCGCATAGATGTTACATAACATTGTACAAATTATATGAAGGCAAACATCCAAAGAAAAGTAAATTCCATTACAATTAAGCCACATGCCTACAATTTCACGTATAAACACCATGAACTACACATCCTTACAATTTGTACTCATAAAATGATTTGATTCAACCAACGACTTGATAATAATTCAAATGTTTATGTCAATTATTAGTTTCACTCCTTAATTTCTAATACTAGTTTGGTTCTCCATGGGGTGCTTGATAAATTCATAAACTCTAATATATTGACATTGTATCTTATACATATGAAACTTTGTTATATGAGAGCTCAAATACAAATCTTTTAAAAATTGTCAACTCATTAAGTAGTATTATTGCAGGCATCTTCAAAACAAGATAAATTAATTAAATTCAATGTCCAAATCAAATCACATATTCCATCAATTTATTAATTAATCAAAGTCAATGTCCAAATCAAATCACACATTCCATCAATTTAATACTAAGAGTTTTTTGAATTATAAGCAGTCTAATATCTCGTTCACTAGCATCTGTATCTCAATAGGAGCACCAATATTAATAAGGCCACAAAATTTTATCAATAGAAGAATTCTTGTTAAGATTAAGTTTAGAACACTAAAATTTAGGCTCTAATACCAACAATAAATACGTAAATTTTATCAGGGCATCTAAATCCCTTAATATCTATTAATATCCATTATAATATAAACAAATTAATTAAATACTTTTAGCCTTTAACAACATTTATGATATACCTCATGCTTTATGAGCTTAAATTCTCCTACACAAGATACATAATTAGTGACCTAAAACTTAAAAATACTAGCATGCACTTCTAGACATAAACTTAGTATATGAAATTGCTTGACTAAATAAAGCATAAACAATGATGCACATGACAAAAGTATGATCAAGTAAAAAGACAAATAATAATGGGATATTATCTTTTAATGGTTGTAAAAACTATGTAACCTTCTTATTGAATATTTAATCATTTAATGTTAATATTATATAGTAAAAGTAATAAAACTTTATATGCATATAATCATTATACATATATTATAGACTCATTAGTTATTAGTCATTTTCTTTTCAGATATGAAAGTATATAAATTAATTTTAATTAAACTGATTAATTAATTATATATCAGAAATAATATTTGATGGTTTGTTTCTGCAGCTACAACGGGACGCGAGCTTATGCGCTATCGAAACTGGCCAACATAATGCATGCGAAGGAAATGGCAAGACAGCTTAAAGTGGGTTTATACTTAATATAAAATTCTATTGAACATTTACATTCATGCCACCCACTGCCTATGTATTTACATATCTAACACTCGAAATTTTCATATCACATAAAAAAAATATCATTATCTTTTATGCATTGGTAAGATGACATATATGTAAAAATTAAATTTTGGGTGCTATATATATAAATATTCTTATTGATTGGTGGTATATATATATGTAAATCTTCATAAATTTATTTACATTTTTATTTGAATTCTTCAGGAAAGAAAAGTAAATGTAACCATAAATTCGGTTCATCCAGGGATAGTAAAGACCGGGATAATTAGAGATCATAGAGGCTTCATCACAGGTATGTCATTTTGCATAAGAAAAAACCTTGGGAAAAGGGGTATGCTTTAGCTTTTATTTGAACACATTTGGTTAGAATATAAGCCACAATTTTTCTAATGTTAAAGATAGAGTTTTAGGTCTGTTTGGGGCAGCTTATTTGGCGCTGTGGTATTTTGAAAACACGTCTGATCTGTTTGGGTAAACTGCGTTTTGACAACTTATGTGTTTTCAAAATGCCGCATCTGTCTAGGTGTGGTGGCAGTTTTCTGGCTACGGTCTGACTTTTCCAAAAAAATAAAAATTTACAATAGTTACCGCACCTAGCTTATCAGCATATTATTTTTAATCAGCTTATCAACAGATTATTCATTAAGCAGCAGCTGTCCCAAAAAGTTAGTCAAAATCAAAAAATTGAAAAATTGAACAGAACCAATCAAATTTAATTGGTTAGGTTCTACTTCAAAAAGTTTTGGTTTTTTATTTTTATAATCTTAATAGCTGATTTTCTATTCTCGATTTTCGATTCAATTTTAATTTTCATTTAATTAAAATTTAATAAATAATTGTAAGTTATATCTATAGAGAGAGNGTTTACCAAATTAAGAAAAATAAAATTTATTACTTATTAATTTGGTTATTGAAGTAAAGCTAATTTTTTTAATTGCAAGTGAAAATCTTTGCATTCAAAGGTGAAAACACCCACTTATATGCATATAATTATTATACACATATTATAGAGTCATTAGTTATAAGTCATTTTCTTTTCATATATGAAAGTATATAAATTAATTTTAATTAAACTGATTAATTAATTATATCTCAGAAAAAAAATAGTTGATGGTTTGTTTCTGCAGCTACGACGGGACACGCGCTTATGCACTATCGAAACTGGCCAACATAATGCATGCGAAGGAAATGGCAAGACAGCTTAAAGTGGGTTTATACTTAATATAAAATTCTATTGAACATTTACATTCATGCCACCCACTACCTATGTATTTACATATCTAACACTCGAAATTTTCATATCACATAAAAAATATCATTATCTTTTATGCATTGGTAAGATGACATATATGTAAAAATTAAGATTTGGGTGCTATATATATAAATATTCTTATTGATTGGTGGTATATAGATATATAAATCTTCATAAATTCATTTACATTTTTATTTGAACTCTTCAGGAAAGAAAAGTAAATGTAACCATAAATTCGGTTCATCCAGGGATAGTAAAGACCGGGATAATTAGAGATCATAGAGGCTTCATCACAGGTATGTCATTTTACATAAAAAAAAACCTTAAGAAAAGGGGTATGCTTTAGCTTTTATTTGAACACATTTGGTTTGAATATAAGCCGCAATTTTTCTAATGTTAAAGATAGAGTTTTAGGTCCGTTTGAGGCAGCTTATTTGGTGTTGTGGTGTTTTGAAAATGCAAATGAGCTGTTCGGGTAAACTGCATTTTGGCAGTTTATGCGTTTTCAAAACGCTGAAAATAGTGTTTTTACACCGCAACTGTCTGGGTGCGGTGGCAGCTTTCTGGCTACAGTCTGACTTTTCCAAAAAAATAAAAATTTGCAATAGTTACTGCACCTATCTTATCAGCTGATTACTTTTAATCAGCTTATCAGCAGATAATTCAATAAGCTGCAGCTGCCCCAAACAGTTAGTCAAAATCGAAAAATTGAAAAATTGAAGAGAACCAATCAAATTTAATTGGTTAGGTTCTACTTCAAAAAATTTTGGTTTTTTATTTTTATAATCTTAATAGCTGATTTTCTATTCTCGATTTCCGATTCAATTTTAATTTTCATTTAATTAAAATTTAATAAATAATTGTAAGTTATATCTATAGAGAGAGAGTAGTATGTTCATAAATCTGTTTTATTTTTTCTTAGAAAAATGTAAAAATAGTCAGCTTTAATGTTAAATAACTCCAAGTGGTCTGATTCTATGCAGACCTGCTGTTCTTCCTGGCATCAAAATTTCTCAAATCAACAGCACAGGTGACAATAAAAGTCTCAGTTTCCCAATAAACTCTCTTCAAATCTGCTATCAAGTAATAATATCTTGTTTTTCTCTTGAAAACAGGGGGCATCAACAACGTGCTACATTGCCATAAATCNTTATCAAGTAATAATATCTTGTTTTTCTCTTGAAAACAGGGGGCATCAACAACGTGCTACATTGCCATAAATCCGCAGGTTAACGGAATCAGTGGAAAATATTTTGCAGACTGCAATGAAAGCTCCTGCTCTCTTTTAGCAGACGACGACTGGGAAGCATTTAATCTTTGGATGAAAACTACTATTTTGCTTCATAAATTTATGTCNATACATACATATATATATATACATACATACATATGTATATATATATATATATATATATGTACATAGAGGTACATATGTATATATATATATATATATATATATGTACATAGAGGTACATATGTATATAGATATGTACATATGTACATAGATATGTAGATATGTATATAGATATGTACATATGTACATAGATATGTAGATATGTATATAGATATGTACATATGTACATAGATATGTACATATGTATATACATATGTACATATGTATACATATATACACATATGTATATACATATGTACATATATATACATATATACACATATATATATACATATATACATATATATACATATATATACATAGATACACATATATATACATATACATATATATACATATATATACATAGATACACATATATATACATATATATANCAATTCTTTGTTTAGCCAGTAGGCCTTTAATTATAATAATTATTGAATATTCTGTTCTAAATTTACAGAAGTTAGTAAAAGTATTGATCATCTATTATTCTGCAAAAATGATACATTGCTTGCACACACAAATTGATGTGAGAGTTCATTCTTAATATCATAAATCTTATTAAAAATATATTTTTTGGTGAATTGATTTAATTTTTACCCCTGAATTTGATTTTGGGCAGTTCTTCCTGTATAACAACCATTGTTTCTCATTAATTAGAAGTTTTGAAGGCTCACCGGAGAAAAAAAATTAATTAATGTTTATGCATGCATAACTTTCATATGCTCATAAAGAATGGATTGCATCATGCCATGTGTTCGACAACATGATGCTAAACTTGTCTAAGACAACTTCTCGTTTACTTTCCTCTAATTAAAGTTGAAAGCCTATACTTATAATTCTTTTGGCATTTATATGCATCTATATATGATCATTATAATGAATTAGAGTTTTAAATTTATACAACTTATAGGGGCGACTTCAGGGATCGGAGCAGAGACAGCGAGAGTTCTGGCGAAGAGGGGAGTGAGGTTGGTGATACCAGCCAGGGATTTGAAGAAGGCTAGAGATGTTGAGGAGAGGATAAAGAAGGAGAGCCCGAAGGCTGATATCATTGTGATGAAGATGGACCTCTGTTCTTTTGCCTCCATACAAAACTTTTGTTCTAACTTTCTTAGCCTTGGTCTACCACTCAACATCCTCATGTAAACATCTCTCTCAAAAAGTTATTACATACTTAATATATATAAAAAGTCTATTTTTAAGAATATTAAATTACTATATGAAATATTTTAAAATAATGTGGTTTTTACCATACATTTTAAAGGTGAGTTGTTTTGATATTATGATTGTGAAAATATTTTTCTTATTCTTATCCTTGATGTATTTCTGTATTTTTTTTTCACTGTTCAAAATTTTGCAGAAATAACGCTGGGAAGCTTTGTCGAAGCTTTGAGCTCACTGAAAATAAGTTGGAGATGACGGTTGCTACGAACTATATGGGTAATTACTTTCAAGGCTATTCAGTTAGCTTAACAGTTTGAGAGTTTAATGTATGTATAATCACATAGTTTTGAGTTAGAAGCTCAAAACATATGTTGCATAAATTTAAAAATATTTGAGAAAGTTTCAACTCTGTAGAAAGGTAAATAAAGGACATTTATATGAATACATAGCACACAATTGTTATGTACTTCACATATCTCGGGCCTAAACTTTAATTCATATCGACATACATATCACTTTGGTGTTTTAAACCTATTCATGTAAAGGTGCATTTTTGGGGTGAGATATGTAATAACATTAGAATTGTTTATTGTGTGTTATGTATGTATAGGGGTGTAAACGAGCCGAAGGCTCGCTCGTGTTCGGCTCGTTTGCTTAGTGAGTCGAACACGAACCGTTCACGAACAAAGAATCGTTTTGACAACCCTAATGAGGTAGTCATAAGATATTAAGGATTGGGGCAAGATTTAAAAATTATTGTTTGCATTAAAACATCATTTGAATATATTTAATAATTTTTATTCTATTTTCTTAATTAATACTTATAATTTATTAAANTTTCACATATCTCGGGCCTAAACTTTAATTCATATCGACGTACATATCACTTTGGTGTTTTAAACCTATTCATGTAAAGGTGCATTTTATTTTTTTGTAAAAAAATAGTAATAGTGTTATATTTTTAAAATGATATTAAATATTTAAATGGTGTGTATAAATATGAAAATTTTGGGGTGAGATATGTAATAACATTAGAATTGTTTATTGTGTGCTATGTATGTATAGGGGTGTAAACGAGCCGAACACGAGCTGAGCCCTCGCTTATATTTTGAGCTTAAAAAGTGTGTTCGTGTTCGGCTCGTTTGCTTAGTGAGGCGAACTCGAGCCGTTCACGAACAAAGAGTCGTTTTGACAACCCTAATCAGGTAGCCATAAGATATTAAGGATTGGGGCGAGATTTTAAAATTATTGTTTATATTAAAACATCATTTGAATACATTTAATAATTTTTATTCTATTTTCTTAATTAATACTTATAATTTATTAAAAATCTTTATAGCCTTGTAGTCAATTAAGTTTCTTAAAAATACTGCTCATCAAAGATATATATATATATATATTATATATAATTGATTAATAGTATTTCGAGCCAAAACCAACCGAACACGAACAAACAAATTTTTGTTCGTGTTCGGCTCCTTAACTTAGCGAACGAGTCGTACACGAGCTTCTTAGCGAGCCGAACACGAGCTGTTCAAGAACAACGAGCTGTTTTGACAGCCCTATGTATGTAATTGCCACATTTTTTGTTGTTTCCGAGATTGTTACTTGTAAAATAAAGTTAATTTTTATATTATAATTTATAGAGAAGACGAGCATTACTTCAAATTACTTACAAAAATTTTGTTTAAGAAATAACAGGTCATTTTTTATTGACTGAACTTTTGTTGGAGAAAATGGTCGAGACAGCAGCCAAGACAAGCGTCCATGGCCGAATTATCAATCTAACATCAGTGATTCNTTAAACAAGACATAACACAATGGATTTTATTTTATTAATTTTTTTAAGATCAAAGCTCTATTTCATCATGATGATGGCATGAATCCTGAAGACTATGTTATCATGCATGGACTTTGAGAAGATCAAACACTTTTGATGCCAAAAGAACCTCCAATGCATCTTCCCTTTACATAAATGTTGTACTAACTTGTGCATTGCATTCATAAAATTTTGGGTTATCATCTCTCTATTGCGCTCAATCACAGTGTAACCTCACAATAATGGCCTCTCTTCTCATTGATGCTAGTTATCCTTAGCTCCTTTGTTGGAGCTTAGTGACCATGGTCATTTGGATGTGATGTGCTTTCCTAATGTTGATTGACATCCTCGAGTAAGAAAGATTTGGTGATCATCTCTACTTACTTTACATTCTCTAAAAGTGGAGCAGCTCAATGAGACAAATTTCTAATAATTGATATGTTCGAATCACCAATCATTTTTATCGTTTTCTTGTTCTTTGGCCATAGATATATCATTCAACACTACCATTCTGTTAGTTTACAAGGTGAATTCTCCAACCCTTTGTATTTGTGCTCTAAAGTTCATGCATCTACCCTCTGATGTGCGAAACAAGAGGTTTGTGTTTAAGGTGTTTTATTGACCTTGAATTTTATCATCCCCTATAAAACTTTAAAATTTAGTAAGGTTGCATTATCCATGAAAAAGATTGATGTTATATATACTCATTTTTTTTCTTTAGTGGGGTGGTTTTAGTATTTTTTTTTTTATTTTAAGAACGTGTTCTATTTATCTTTAGAATTTTCTAAGAAACAACATTTTGGATATGATTGATCAATTATTTCTTCTTAAATTCTCATTCTCTAGTAACAGGGCTCATGATTTAACTTTTAGAAGTCTTTTGATTTATGTAAAATGTTAAAAGTTTGATGCTTACCAAGGGAAACCATAAATCATTTTCCTTATAGATAAAAAAAGTGAGCTTGCATCTGTTTTTGTTGGATAAATGATATCGCTATAAGTAATAATTTTGTTGAAAATATAATAACATTATGACAATTTTATACGTTCCTTAATTTGAGTTAAGATTTACATTTCAAAAGATTTGTGTCCATATTACTCCTCTTCTCTATCTAATATAAATATTCTAAATTTTCTTGGTAGACTCTAGAAAAAGTTATAGCTTATGATTTAAAAATGTTGTATTATCCAAGTTTTAGTCCATTCTTTCATTCATTATTACAATTCTTTCATTCATTATTACCTTGCTTAATCCTTATACCGACATAACCTTTCATAAAAATAAACTTTATGTATAGTCCAACTTCAAATTAACATGTTTTCAATGATCACAAACTACTCCTCTAGTAGTCTCAATTTAAATGCCTATTTCATTATTTATACCAACTTGATTAACTAGCATGCCTCCAATCATTCATTGTGTTGAAATTTCTAATGCACATGGTGACTTTATTTTTTTTTGGTGGAGAATGCTAATTAGCTTAGAAATTCATAAGTGAGCCTTAAGCGGATAATGATTCATTTTAAAATGTGAATTCTAGTAATATATATATATATATATATNGTATAAAAATGATTCGAATTTATTATAACTCTAAATGCTCATTTTTTTTACAAATTTTATAAACCTTTATCATACCTTCTAACCCATTCTCTATTAGTTAAGGTATGGTGTGACCTCTCATTCCATTCAGGCCATGGATGATTTCAAATCGGTGGCTCTTCCACAAGAACTACAGGTGACGCCGATAGAGATTGCACGTGTTTAAAGATCAAAACCAGGGTCCCCAAATAAATCACCTCCTAGAGAATTACTATTGTTTTTTAACAAAAAATTTGCTTTCTATTTTCGTTTTTCAGATCCACCTCCTGTCTTTCATTTGGTAAATTGTAATTCAAGGAGTTCGGCCACAAATGAATAAATCATAAAAAGATGAGACGCATGAGAAAATAAAAGAAATACTTATGGAAAATGGGCAATCCAACAAACACTAAGTCTTCATATTTATAGACATATGGTAGAGGACTCAAATTAGAGGGGTTGTTGGAATTAAGGCTGTCAAAACGGCTCGTTGTTCGTGAACAACTCATGTTCGGCTCATTAAGCTCGTGTTCGGCTTGTTCGCTAAGTTAACGCGCCGAACACGAACAGAACTGCTAATCAATTATATATATACCCTTGATGAGTAGTATTTTTTAAAAATTTAGTTGACTACAAGGTTACAATGATTTATAATCAATTAAAAGTATTAATGAAGAAAATAAAGTAAAAATTATTAAATTTGATTCAAATGATGTTTTAAATTTTGACTCAATTATTAACATCTTATGACTATGTGATTAGGGGTTGTTAAATTGACTCTTTGTTCGTGAACGGCTCGTATTCGGCTCGCTAAGCAAACGAGCCAAACATGAACACACTTTTTGAGCTCGAAATATAANCAAATGATGTTTTAAATCTTGACTCAATCATTAACATCTTATGACTATGTGATTTGGGTTGTCAAATTGACTCTTTGTTCGTGAACGGCTCGTATTCGGCTCGCTAAGCAAACGAGCCGAACACAAACACACTTTTTGAGCTCGAAATATAAACTAGCCGAACACGAGCTGGGCCTGGGTTCGCTTGTGTTCGGTTGTTTACACCCCTAGGTGGAATCAAATAATTTTGTTAATATATACTTTATATACCTGCAAAGATTATTATTCTCTTTTTATTTTCTTAACTTTCCTCTCAAAGAGGAAAAAATTGTTAAACTAAATTTGTAAGNCTGTTTACACCCCTAGTTGGAATCAAATAATTTTGTTAATATATACTTTATATACCTGCAAGGATTATTATTCTCTTTTTATTTTCTTAACTTTCCTCTCAAAGAGGAAAAAATTGTTAAACTAAATTTGTAAGATTGAAAGCCTTTGGAACGAGTTTAAGGTGTGAAGCTCTACAACTCCTTGAGCCAGCTTGATAGTTCGACCAAATCTATTTGACCAAATAAATTGGCCAGGGAACTGGACTGTTGTGGATAGCATGCTCATGATGATCTAGACATGTCCGACTNCAGCTCTACAACTCCTTGAGCCAGCTTGATAGTTCGACCAAATCTATTCGACCAAATAAATTGGCCAGGGAACTGGACTGTTGTGGATAGCATGCTCATGATGATCTAGACATGTCCGACTAAGGTAGCTTAGAAATTAGCCAAAGAGATCAACTCTCCATTAAAGCTGTGAAAACCAAACTGTGTCCAAACCAAATCAAAAAAATTTTTAAGGTTCATTAATCCAATCAAGGTCGAAATGAGGGTCGAAGAGGAAGACATAATAATCTTTTTCTTTTCGTTTTTACCCGAATCCTTCCTTAATTCCCTTAATTATAGTGCAAGTTATTACCAAAGCTAGAATATTTGTCATCTATACTGTCNAATTTAAGGTTCATTAATCCAATCGAGGTCGAAATGAGGGTTGAAGAGGAAGACATAATAATCTTTTTCTTTTCGTTTTTACTCTAATCCTTCGTTAATTCCCTTAATTCCCTTAATTATAGTGCAAGTTATTACCAAAGCTAGAATATTTGTCATATATACTGTCTTCTTCAGTTAAACTGTCTTTTATAAGATTTTATATATTGAACAGTGAAACCAAGGCAAACTTTTTCTTATATATAGAATGCTTGCTTTAATCAGAGTGAAATATTGTGCTCCAAATTTGTTTTATATAATGGAAAACCAATTCAAATTTGTTTGGAACTGTAAGCTTCATAAAATCATTACAAAAAAAGGATTTTTGTGATATCCTAACATGATTATTAGTAGGTGCCCGATGCATCCGAAATGATATAAAGTACTGATAATTAATGTACGTATAAATGTCGATTAAGTGGTATACAATCTATGTATCGATCCCACAATAAACGAGTCAACTTTCTACATTAGGAAAAATTCTAGCTTGCAAGTATTAAGTCTAGCCTTAAGTTTTTTTAAAGCTATTAATACTAAATTTTGGTAAGAGTGGAGCCTAATTGAAAGTAGTGCAAAAACTGTAAAGTTTTCTATCAATTCTAAAACTCTCCCATGAAGTGAATTTTAAGAATCTAATTTTAACTATGTGATAAAATTTATAAGTGACAATCAGGAACAACTTTCCTCCTTATTCCTTCTCAAGAGTCTTAGAAGATTTAAAAACCGTACATGCTTAATTCTCTAAGTCAAGTGATCATTTTCTATTATGATTACACTAATCTGGAAGCAATATCCATATTCTCTTAAGTCAGTGTGAGTTAACATAACTATTCCACTAGCCTGCTCCTGTACAAATAATTCACAACAAATTTTAACTAATCAATTAGTCAAATTGATAGTAAATTAAAAATAGAAGGATAACACATCATCACCATAAAACTCTAGTTAAATCTCTACGTAACAATTAAGCATGAAATTCCTAAATTACCATCTCGAAGGAGAAAAAAAATTGCTCGCTACTCGTGCTTTGAAATGACAAAATAAAGAGTTGTGAATGAAGAAGTCAATGGAAAACACCGAGNTCGACGTACATTACAATGTGATGAAGCATTCAACAAAATAATGCATACGGTATAACAATACCTTTTGAAGATATAACAATACATCTTCAATATAATGCACCGACACACCCTAATGATGGTGTTACAACACACCTTATATACAGTACAATGATGCCTCCAAAAGACAATGAAATAGTGCACCCACAAATATGATGCAATAATGCACCATGATGACAATGTAACAATACACCCCACATATGTTGCAATGACCCCAACAAAATGGTGCAATAATGTACCTGAAATATGGTGTAACATACCACAATTATAGTATAATGCACCCAACATATGGTGGAACGACGCCTCTAAAAAATGGCCTAATAATGCACCCATATTACAGTGCAATGACAATTTAATAATTCACCCCACATATGGTGCAATGACGACTCAAAGATGGTGTAAAAATGTACCCCACATATGGAGCAATGACGCCTCTGAAAGACAGTAAATTTTTCCAAATTCCTATAAGACTCTTTGTAACCAATCATTATGACATACGTGAACAACTACGACTTATTTGATCCACAGCTTGTGCAGCTCTCGAATTCAGCCCTTGTGGCCTACGGACATTATTATAACTCACCACTACAACCTACATAACCAACTACAGCTTGTGTGGCTCATAACTTCGACTCTTGTAGCCTGCAAACGTCATCACACTATAAACTATGTGACTCACATCTTGTGCAACTCTTGACTCTAGCTCTTACATCCCATGAATATCATTGCAGCATACTATTACTGCTTATGTGACCAACTACAACCTATATGGCTCATAACTTGTGCAGCTACCAAGTTTGGCCCTTATAGCCTACGAATGTCATCACAACTCATCACTATAACCTACATACATCATCCCAACTCAGTATTATGGCTTACGTGACCAACTACGACTTACATGACTCACAACTCATGCAGCTTCTGACTCCAGCCCTCGCATCTTAAGAATGTCATCACAACTTACCACTACAACCTACATTGTTCNACAAATATGATGCAATAATGCACCATGATGACAATGTAACAATACACCCCACATATGTTGCAATGACCCCAACAAAATGGTGCAATAATGTACCTGAAATATGGTGTAACATACCACAATTATAGTATAATGCACCCAACATATGGTGGAACGACGCCTCTAAAAAATGGCCTAATAATGCACCCATATTACAGTGCAATGACAATTTAATAATTCACCCCACATATGGTGCAATGACGACTCAAAGATGGTGTAAAAATGTACCCCACATATGGAGCAATGACGCCTCTGAAAGACAGTAAATTTTTCCAAATTCCTATAAGACTCTTTGTAACCAATCATTATGACATACGTGAACAACTACGACTTATTTGATCCACAGCTTGTGCAGCTCTCGAATTCAGCCCTTGTGGCCTACGGACATTATTATAACTCACCACTACAACCTACATAACCAACTACAGCTTGTGTGGCTCATAACTTCGACTCTTGTAGCCTGCAAACGTCATCACACTATAAACTATGTGACTCACATCTTGTGCAACTCTTGACTCTAGCTCTTACATCCCATGAATATCATTGCAGCATACTATTACTGCTTATGTGACCAACTACAACCTATATGGCTCATAACTTGTGCAGCTACCAAGTTTGGCCCTTATAGCCTACGAATGTCATCACAACTCATCACTATAACCTACATACATCATCCCAACTCAGTATTATGGCTTACGTGACCAACTACGACTTACATGACTCACAACTCATGCAGCTTCTGACTCCAGCCCTCGCATCTTAAGAATGTCATCACAACTTCCCACTACAACCTACATTGTTCGCAACTTGTGCAACTCCCAACCCCATTCACACTACATTACAACTCACCACTATGACCTATGTGACCAACTATAAATTAGATGATCCATAGGTAGTGCAACTCCCAACCCTAGCTTTTGGGGCCAACAAACATCATAACAATTAACCACTATAACATATGTGGCTCACAAGTCTTATGGCTCCTGAATCCAACTATTATGGCCTACACTTGTTATCAATGGTCACATTTCACCACTACGACCTATGTGACAAACTACGACCTACGTGGTTAGTAACTCGTGTAGCTCCCTACTCTGTTCTTTGTAGCCTATGAATGTCATCACTACTTACCGCACCGAACTATGCAATTCACAATTTACAACTTCATATTATGACCCTTTTGGAACCTACACTCGTGAAACAACCATATGTGGTCCATACTACCAACTATCACCATCATTCTCAACTACGACCTATACGACAAACTGACACTACAACCACCGTCTATAACATTCATGACAAATTTCTGCCTCCATAGCAATCCACTATGACCCTTTATAGCTATCTTCAAGAGCTACATTAAATACAAGCAGACTACGACTATTATTGATAAACTACTTTTGTACATTTACAATGATCAATTTTGTAACTCCATCTTTCCTGTGTTTGGAAAAGAGTAGACCCGTGTCCTCGATATTCACGGTAGATTGCTTCAACTGTGCTAGACCCTGTGATTTTTCTGCTATCTATAGTTTTTCAAATAAAAATTTAAGGTGTTTCCTCCTGCTTACTTTTCTTTAATTACCTAAGTGTGCTAGTTTTTGTGCAGCACTAATAAGTTAATTACTTACTCTACTTTTGCAACCTTTAGGCATGCACGAATCACAAATGACATTTCTTCAAGAAGGGACTGCTGAATTCATTCTTGAAAACTTATGTGGTTGTGCAATATACTTCTCTTTTGCTTTCTATTCCTCTCATCCAATCAACACTATGTTCCTTTGGTGTGATCCACAGGTAAGTATAATTACGAACATTACATAGGTGCAAGATATGAGGCAACTATTAACATATTTGTTTTACATAATTTACCAAGTGATTAATTTCAATGTCTTTATTATTGACGTATGCTGGAAATAGATAGTTGTATCTCAAATGGAATTTATTAATTTATGAACTCTTTGCTTCATAAATATAAATATACATCAACATTAATAATAAAGACTGACATATAAATATAGAACACACCAATTCTCAATAAGATATTAATTGTATATTTACACTAAATCACGAATTACGTAATTAATATAGTATTTTATATAAATATACAGGGTAAATATAATTCCAAATAGAATACCTACAATATATTATTATAAAATTTTTACATATTCCTAATATATGGTAATAAATAATTAGTTTACTCTGCTTATTAATTCTCCTCCTTCATGGTAAATAAGGGTGCACACAAGCCGAGTTTGAGCGAACTCGAGGTTTGTTCGTGCTCAACTCGCTAATATTTATTTTTTTCGCATTTGTGTCGTTTATAATTTGAGCTAAAAAAGTTTTTCTTGTTCGGCTGACTTACTTAACAAACGATTTAAACACGAGCTGTTTAACAAACCAAACACTAACTATTCGCAAACAACGAGCTTTCATAAGAGCCTTACCATGAGATGGGATTGGGCTTAGGCCTATTTTTTTTCTTATGGGCATTTAAATACATAACATGGAATTCCTATCTTTTTTCAATAACTAGTTCCAATCTATTTACATATCTAACACATTTAGTTATTTAATAATTTTGAGAAAAAATAAGTTGAACATAAAACAACAACAACAACAATAACAACGCCTTAGGGTCTGTTCGGGGCAGCTGCAACTTATCCAACTTATCCAGATAAACAACTTCTCTTGATAATCTGCAGATCAGTAGCTTATCTTGATAAACTGGCTCACTGTTTTGTTTGTGCATTTNTGTTCCAATCTATTTACATATTTAACACATTTAATTATTTAATAATTTTGAGAAAAAATAAGTCGAACATAAAACAACAACAACAACAACAACGCCTTAGGGTCTGTTCGGGGCAGCTGCAACTTATCCAGATAAGCAACTTCTCTTGATAATCTGCAGATCAGTAGCTTATCTTGATAAACTGGCTCACTGTTTTGTTTGTGCATTTGTAAAATAACTGATTCTAGATAAATGACCGTTCTGCTCTTATTCTGGATAAACTATTTAGCAGTTTGGTATGTACGTTTGGAAAAGAACTATTTTGTAGTTTTTTCTAGATAAATGTTTAATTTGGCACACAACAGTTGTGCTGTTTATAACAAAACTGCAATTTCTACAAATTCTATATTTCATAACCAACAAAACCCCTTCATAACAGTACAAAAAAGATATGCTCCTCAATTAATAATGAGTATCAGTAAACCTAAAAAAAAGAATAAATAACATGTTAAAATTATATGAAAAAAAATGAAAATATTCATTTTAAAATGCAGATGCANCAACTGATTCTAGATAAATGATCGTTCTGCTCTTATTCTGGATAAACTATTTAGCAGTTTGGTATGTTCGTTTGGAAAAGAACTATTTTGTAGTTTTTTCTAGATAAATGTTTAATTTGGCACACAACAGTTGTGCTGTTTATAACAAAACTGCAATTTCTACAAATTCTATATTTCATAACCAACAAAACCCCTTCATAACAGTACAAAAAAGATATGCTCCTCAATTAATAATGAGTATCAGTAAACCTAAAAAAAGAATAAATAACATGTTAAAATTATATGAAAAAAAATGAAAATATTCATTTTAAAATGCAGATGCATGTCGCGAGGAATGCTATCCAGTTGGGACGCAGAACCCAGAGCAACATTGTGCGGTTGGAATGCCGTCGAACATTGAGTTCTTTGGATCGAGAAATTCATAAGTAAATTTCGGATTCAAATGTGTTGCAAATCCTATTCGGACAAACACCATATCAAGATAAGCGTAAACAAAAATTACAAGCCACAAATGAGATTATCGCATGATAACCATTCCGAGCGAAGAAAG
>JXCR01127174.1:15044-25713 GCA_002079205.1 Phalaenopsis hybrid cultivar
TTTGATGTCCTAATTAAATTTTTATCTTGCATTTAAACACACACACACATAAAATTTGTATATATAATAACATATTCATTAACTTATAAAAAAATATTAAGCAAACCTTATATAACTTACCTATGCTCTAGCTCACGCACGAAGCTTACCCCATCCTACTTTACGCGTCTCGATTGTGTGAGCTCCTTCGGGCCCGTCTCACCCTAGCAGAGCACAGACACAACCCCTTCCTTCCTATGCACACGAAGAAGCACATATCGTTTCGCCGACATCGACTCCCCTTCTGTTCTTCTTTCTATATGTGAACAAAGCCACAAGGCTAAACAACCTTAACAGTGGCACACAAGGTTTGTTGTTTCCTTGCATTACTTTGGCTTCTCTCGTGAAGAGTACACATCTTCGGTTGCGGCTAGTTCCAAGATGGTCTTTGATGTCGCCGCCTCCTTCCTGGCTAGGCCACAAAGTTATACATTAACCACAACCTCTTCCTTCTCCCTTCTACTATATGGCTTCCTTTACTCTTTCTCGCTCGTTATGCTTTGATTTGTTCGAATGAGGAATGCGACAAATTTGTTATAACGCGTCTCCTCAAACCACAACATATTTTAATTAATTAGTTATTATTATTATTATTATTATTTTTATATAATTTAATTTTTTGTTCTTACACAAGGTTACCAACAAAACAANCGGTCTTTGATGTCCCCGCCTCCTTCCTGACTAGGCCACAAAGCTATACATTAACCACAACCTCTTCCTTCTCCCTTCTACTATATGGCTTCCTTTACTCTTCCTCGCTCGTTATGCTTTGATTTGTTCGAATGAGGAATGCGACAAATTTGTTATAACGCGTCTCCTCAAACCACAACATATTTTAATTAATTAATTATTATTATTATTATTATTATTATTATTATTTTTATATAATTTAATTTTTTGTTCTTACACAAGGTTACCAACAAAACAACATCAGTGGAACTAGGATTAGTGGCGACACAGAATGAGTGGACTGAGATAACAACTCCAAATATGGAACAAATACGACAAAAAAGGTTTTAGGGTCTCATAGTCGACACCGTTCTACCAGCTCCACCACCAGGCTGGAGGGTTTAGGCCACTCTCACGACACACAAAACTGAACTGCCTGTGAGCTACTTTGGAAAATTTCAACAGTACATGCGGGGCACACAATCCTAAAAGATGGGATTGAGGTGAATGTTTGCTCTTAAGTGGGAGAAGACCCTTGGGTACCTTGAAAGATAGTGTAGTCACCAGTGGTATCTAGGGGTGGCTAGCGACGAAATGGAAGCTTCAACTTATGATGTTGAAGCGTCCTCAACCTCAGGAGACTAACGGTGGGTGCTATCAACGTCGTTAACGCGACACTCTAACAATGCCCCGCAGTGGGGCACTTCAAACTGCGGTGGCCAGAAACCCCGCGATGCTTCNTCTTAGGTACCTTGAAAGATAGTGCAGTCACCAGTGGTATCCAGGGGTGGCTGGCGACGAAATGGAAGCTTCAACTTATGATGTTGAAGCGCCCTCAACCCCAGGAGACTAACGGTGGGTGCTAGCAACGTCGTGAACGCGACACTCTAACAATGCCCCGCAGTGGGGCACTTCAAACTGCGGTGGCCAGAAACCCCGCGATGCTTCCTGTAGGCGGGAGCGGAATGGGCGAGGCAGTTCACAATTTCTCACTAAGGCAGGAGTGCAGTGTTTTCTGGATTCTTCTTGCCTTCCCTCATCTTTTGTTTAGAAGTTTTTTGGGAGTCTATGAATTGCTGTCCTTTGTGTGTGTGGGAGTAAATTCTGGTTGTGTTGTTTTCAAATCTTCTGTGTAAAGTCCTTTTACCTCTTGCTAGGGTTGTATCCAACTACAGGTGGTGCTTCGACTGTATCTTCCTTCAAGGTGGTGTTGTATCCTTCCAAGCTACTCCACTTCTTCCCCCGCCCCCTTCTCCTACCCTCTCCCCTAGCCACCGACCACCCCATATCCCTCCACCACTTTGTCGCTGCCNAGCGAGGCAGTTCACAATTTCTTACTAAGGCAGGAGTGCAGTGTTTTCTGGATTCTTCTTGCCTTCCCTCTTCTTTTGTTTAGAAGTTTTTTGGGAGTTTATGAATTGCTGTCCTTTGTGTGTGTGGGAGTAAATTCTGGTTGTGTTGTTTTCAAATCTTCTGTGTAAAGTTCTTTTACCTCTTGCTAGGGTTGTATCCAACTATAGGTGGTGCTTCGACTGTATCTTCCTTCGAGGTGGTGTTGTATCCTTCCAAGCTACTCCACTTCTTTCCCCGCCCCCTTCTCCTACCCTCTCCCCTAGCCACCGACCACCCCATATCCCTCCACCACTTTGTCGCTGCCTCTACTTCCTCTACTACCTGGCTGCCCAACACAACCTACTAACAACCAAACACCAACCCTACCCATTCAGTCTCCTGGATTTCTCATTTTTTTTCACGCCACCCCGCTGACGCCACCACAGCCTTCGGAGCTCCTCGTACAATGTTCACCAGAGATTAGTATATTAATGTATTCCCTTTTCGTTTGAGTCNGACCAAACACCAACCCTACCCATCAAGTCTCCTGGATTTCTCACTTTTTTTTCAGGCCACCCTGCTGACGCCACCACAACCTTCGGAGCTCCTCATACAATATTCACCAGAGATTAGTATATTAATGTATTCCCTTTTCGTTTGAGTCGTGTTCCTATTTTTATATAGATAAATTTTTCTTTTGTGTTTCACTACATTTTAGCTAGTCTGATATCACCTATTGTGCTGCTTCTGTTGGTCTTCTTTATTTGGTTCTTGTTCTTTACCATCTGAACTAGCTACATTGTCTCCCTTTACCCCTATGGTCTTAATAGTCATAGTGCTGTCTGTATGTCGAGCTTTACACGTTTCACAAAAATCCCCTTTATCTTGCTTTAGAAATTCCCCCCTCCGCAACCAANATTCATTAACTTATAAAAAAATATTAAGCAAACCTTATATAACTTACCTCTGCTCTAGCTCACACACGAAGCTTACCCCATCCTACTTTACGCGGCTCGATTGCGTGAGTTCCTTCGGTCCCGTCTCACCCTAGCAGAGCACAGACACAACCCCTTCCTTCCTATGCACACGAAGAAGCACATATCGTTTCNTGATCAAAGACTATTATACGAGCTTCCAGCAGCCCCAAATGCGCTCTAACAATTCGAGTTTCACCTTCTTAAAACTAACTATGCCAGAGGGGATTCAAACCCCAGACTTGAGGCAATAACATTTAGATTCAGAACATTTCATCGTAACAGAACTTCCATACAACAAAAATAACTGGTGATAATTTAGCAACAACATAAAAGGTCTAATATCGGCTACGAAATTAACATTTGGCATCAGTTTACATCGTAAACCACCGGACTCCTAANTTAGCCCAATGCCTCTTTTCTTCAGTGGGATGAATAAAACAAAGGGAGTAGGAGGAGAATGAGGAGAATGAATATTTCCATATCGGGGGTTGGAACTCGGGATGGATTTGCAAACACTTTCAAATTATTCCGCTGGTTTCAGGTGCTGAAGAAACCCCACCAAATCCAGCAAATGAGGCTGGTTTCCTCTACTGGATTCACTCATAATTTGTTTTTTTGTTATGCTACAAGGCACAGAAGATTAAATTTAATTATTAGTAGGGGCATTTTTAACTTCGGGCCTATTTGGGGCAGCTTTTAAGTGCGGCGGTATTTTTGAAAACGTCGCCTAACATTTTGGTTTGCATATTTTTTAAAACGATGCCTGCTGGATTTGAGTTTTTTACACTAAACGCAGGCCGCGGGTCGATGTGATGGACCCGCGGGCTGCGTTTCATGGTTGAAATGCACAAGATGCTCCAAACAGATCTTTCATCAGTTTAAGAATACTATTTTGTCATTTGAAATGATCAAATAACTTTATACAACTATCGAAGTACTATAGGGATTATTTGCTCATGACCTTCATGATATTTCACATAAAAGTTGAAATTTTCATTTAAAAAAATGCATTTTAATAGATATATATATATATATATCTAATAATTTCTATCGAATTATTTATTTATAGGTGAGATGTATTATTCTAAATATACTAAATTGACAAAGAAAATTTTGAATTGGATGAACATTAAAATATAAAATTTATATTTATATATAAAGCATATTTAGTCTAGTATTTGAGTGTTTTAATCCATCATAATATGAATTTTGTATTCATGGCCTAACACATTTGGGCGCTTTCATGAGTTATATATATATATATATATATATATATATATATATATATATATTAAACGAATGATCAAAAACTATTATACGAGCTTCCAGCAGCCCCGAGTGCGCCCTAACAATTCGAGTTTCACCTTCTTAAAGCCAATTGTGCCAGAGGGGATTCAAACCCCAGAGTTGAGGCAATCACATTTAGATTCAGAACATTTCATCGTTACAAAACTTCCATACAACAAAAATAACTGGTGATAATTTAGCAACAATATAAAAGGTCTAATATCGGCTACGAAATTAACATTTGGCATCAGTTTACATCGTAAACCACCGGACTCCTAANCCTTGCATGTGCCCTTCTCCATGTTTTCGTCCAACCGCCTATATCTGAAATCTCTAGTCAACCCCTCCCACTACCCCCCTCCCCTCCCCCCTCCTCAAAATCAGAGTCCTAAGGAGGAGTTCTTGATGCTGTATGCTTTTCTTCCTATACTCTCATGTTCAATCTCTTTCTTTTTCGATCTATCCACAAAATCTTCGGTCAAGTCTTAATTAGGGCTTGCAAGTTGAGCCGCCGATGAGGTCTTGGATTGCATTTAAATAAGCTTTCTTATNCTTCTTATACTCTCATGTTCAATCTCTTTCTTTTTCGATCTATCCACAAAATCTTCGATCAATTCTTAATTAGGGCTTGCAAGTTGAGCCGCCGATGAGGTCTTGGATTGCATTTAAATAAGCTTTCTTATCATCTCCTCCAAGCTTTTGAATTAGTTTTTCTTGGAAGAAAACCTATATTCTATGAAGGAAAACTTTTCTTCTATGGCAGAGAGCCTTTTCTTTATCCCGGATTTGTGTTGGCTTANTATCTCTTCCAAGCTTTTGAATCAGTTTTTCTTGGAAGAAAACTTATATTCTATGAAGGAAAACTTTTCTTCTATGGCAGAGAGCCTTTTCTTTATCCCGGATTTGTGTTGGCTTACATCATCCTCTAATGTCTTTCCCATATAATCTATTTTCTTTGCTGCCATTATGTCCTGGTAAGCATTTGATCACAAAAGATAGAAACATCTGTACTTTGTAATGCCGCAATGATTTCAATTTGATCACACACTAGAATTGGAACAAAAGAAAGATGAGTCTAGGGTCTCATNGTCCAAGCCTCTGTACGCCGTGTGTTTGCGTTCTCAACAAGCTCTAATTGCGACTGTATCACGTCCAGGGAGCGGGAGGAGAAAGATCGACGCTTTGGATTTGTAAGCTGCCACCTCTTCGTTGCCTTTTCCACCAGTTCTCTCTGTTGCAATGGAGGTGGAAGATAGGAGATTTTGGTCTTTACTGCGAGCCCTTTGTCACTTCCCAAGCTTGATCGTGACCCTATCACACAACCGAACGTGAGAGGAGAAATTTGGGAGATTCAGGTTCTGCTGCGAGTCCATTCAGTAGGTAGGACGTGGAATTATATTCTAGCCGCAATTCTTTTTGAATTGAAATGTTCTGATATCAATTTGATACGACCCAACATGGAAATGTGTATGAATTTTCACAAAAGTTACGGCAAATCAAATATTCTTCTTTAGTAATCCAAACAATTCAACATAAATACAAAGATAAACACTTTCAATTCTAGAGTTAGATGATTTTTCTTAATTCCTACAATTTAAAAGGCATGAAACCTCTCCCAAACTCTAAACTGAAGAGTCGTATAATTGTCACGACCCGACTCGGGGCTTGGAATTAACCAAGGTAGGTGATTGGCAATAAAGTTTCCNAGGGTCTCATTATGCCACGTAAGATAAGTCTCAAGCCTCTGTACGCCGTGTGTTTGCGTTCTCAACAAGCTCTAATTGCGAGTGTATCACGTCCAGGGAGCGGGAGAAGAAAGATCGACGCTTTGGATCTGTAAGCTGCCACCTCTTCGTTGCCTTTTCCACCAGTTCTCTCTGTTGCAATGGAGGTGGAAGATAGGAGATTTTGGTCTTTACTGCGAGCCCTTTGTCACTTCCCAAGCTTGATCGTGACCCTATCACACAACCGAACGTGAGAGGAGAAATTTGGGAGATTCAGGTTCTGCTGCGAGTCCATTCGGTAGGTAGGACGTGGAATTATATTCTGGCCGCAATTCTTTTTGAATTGAAATGTTTAGATATCAATTTGATACGGCCCAACATGGAAATGTGTATAAATTTTCACAAAAGTTATGGCAAATCAAATATTTTTCTTTAGTAATCCAAACAATTCAACATAAATACAAAGATAAACACTTACAATTCTAGAGTTAGATGATTTTTCTCAATTCCTACAATTCAAAAGGCATGAAACCTCTCCCAAACTCTAAACTCAAGTCGTATAATTGTCACGACCCGACTCGGGGCTTGGAATTAACCAAGGTAGGTGATTGGCAATAAAGTTTCCTTTAATTATTTTCTATAGCTAAATATTAACGAATGAATGAGCCACTAATTAAATTAAATTAAATTTACTTTATTACAGGTTGTCCGCATCTTATATGAATATTTTCTCTTTTATCGTTCATTTTTGAATCAAATAACTTAACATTAAAAAAATTCGTTTCAAAATGATAGTGAGCTAAATAAGCCGGTGAATACTGATAGTGCTAAACTAAAATAATATAAATGGATAAAAAAGTAATATGCATGCTAGTTAAAAATTTTTAATCAATCAACATAAACATTTGGTATTTAAAAGATATGATCCTATTCAATGAGTATTATTATATTAAAAACTTATCTTTTTCATTTTATATTTGTGCAACCATCACACGAGTACCGTCTAAAAATTGTACCAGTTAATATATTTCAATATTAATTTCATTTTTCATTTACGTGCACGAGTACCTTAGCGTTTTTTCGCGTGTATCATAAATTAGTTACTTCATCATAGTTAATTATTCACATATAAATAATCAATATAAATATATCATTCATGTTCTCATTGCACTCAATTTAAAGTTTTAAAATGGACAGTCGACTTTGATCCTTTCACTAAACCTCCTACCATTCCTGTATGACTGCTCTTCCCGGGTCTGAATTTACATCTATTCAATCACGAGCTCCTCTACTCCTTAGCTATGGTCTACGGTAAACCCCTCAAAACTGATATTCCTACAGTTAATCAAAGTAAACCTTTTGAAACCAAAATTTTGGTTGAACGAGACATTACTTTACATTTTCCAGGGGAGATCTGGATTGACTCACAGCACTAGGGTTTTTGGTTGCGGGTGAAAATTGAACAGGTCCAACCTACTGCACCCACTGCCATTTGTTTGAACACTCTCACTCTCAATGTCACCATTTGCACCCTCATTTAAAACCTCAGAGTAAAAATGTTACTGAGGCCCCTGCCCCAACTCACTCGTGCCCCTCCACCATGGAATGCAATCCCCTGGCTATTAAAACATTGATTGAAACGCCATCTGCTCTTCCTACCATTCTCCCTCTAAATACTTTTTCTCCCGTCATTGCCACTTGTAACCCTCTTACCACCGAACAAGTATTGCGTTCGGACTCCTAACGTAGAGATACGTCCGGAGTCCAATAAAATCATGCCACGTGGAGGTGACAGAAAAATAAAAAAAAAATCGTTTTAGTACAAGGGAATAATCCGTCGTGTTATTCTTTGTTATTTAGTTGTTATTGTGGTGGTATTCATGTATTATTATGTCCTGAGATTTATCCCGTGTTATAATAGCATCTAATAACACATCAATACCACCACAATAATTTCTAATAACGCAAAATAACACTGGAGGATTATTTCCCTGTGTCATTGGGCCGGATCATAAGAAAACAAGTTTTTTTTTTGTCAGCTCCACATGGAGGCAATTTATTGGACTCCAGACGTATCTCTATGTCTGGAGTCCGCACGTAATAATTTTTCCTTACTACCGGAAACCCATCGCCTGATAATGCTATTTCTGTTTTTGTGAGTGACGTGTTGCCGGATGGTTCAGCTCAGCAACCTACAGTTTCAAAGCTACTCACACAGGACAATGTTTGGCCCGATTGTCAAGAAGGCGTCACAGCTCCTCATCTTCAGGAAGCCTCATGTGTAGAGGAGACATTTCATACTTCACCTACCATAGATCCTATCATTGTTGCAACGATTGACAAGCTTTCTACCGCGCATCTACCACCTCACTAGATTGAGCAAGTGGTTACTGTTAGTCGGGCGCAAGACGCTAAAGGGGCTCATTAGCTTATACATGCCCGACAATCTATCTACCAACATACTGATCAGATGAGCCAGTCTTCGGATGAGGAATGACAAGTTTACACATCCAAGCAAAAGAAGAAGAATGGACGCCCACTCGATCTCAGGAACTTAATGGATGATACTTTGGTTACTTCGGGTAATGACACAAAACTCAACAACTTGTTAGCTGCCTCCCTTCCTAGAATTAGAGGTAGAGACAGGACTAAATTGGGCCGTTCCCTAGCTATTTGATTCTGTGTTTTGGCAATTTTGGTTTTTTGGGTTTACATGTATCTTTTCTTTTTTCGGGACCTTTGTGTGTGTTGTGTACCATGTGNTTTTTTAATCAATCAATATAAACATTTGGTATTTAAAAGATATGATCCTATTCAATGAGTATTATTATATTCAAAACTTATCTTTTTCATTTTATATTTGTGCAACCATCACACAAGTACCGTCTAAAAATTGTACCGGTTAATATATTTCAATATTAATTTCATTTTTCATTTACGTGCACGAGTACCTTAGCGTTTTTCCGCGTGTATCATAAATTAGTTACTTCATCATAGTTAATTATTCACATATAAATAATCAATATAAATATATCATTCATGCTCTCATTGCACTCAATTCAAAGTTTTAAAATGGACGGTCGACTTTGATCCTTTCACTAAACCTTTTACCATTCCTGTATGGCTGCGCTTCCCGGGTCTGAATTTACATCTATTCAATCACGAGCTCCTCTACTCCTTAGCTATGGTCTACGGTAAACCCCTCAAAACTGATATTCCTACAGTTAATCGAAGTAAACCTTCTGAAACCAAAATTTTGATTGAACGAGACATTACTTTACATTTTCGGGGGGAGATCTGGATTGACTCACAGCACTAGGGTTTTTGGCTGCGGGTGAAACTTGAACAGGTCCAACCTACTGCACCCACTGCCATTTGTTTGAACACTCTCACTCTCAATGTCACCATTTGCACCCTCATTTAAAACCTCAGAGTAAAAATGTTACGGAGCCCCCTGCCCCTCCACCATGGAGTGCAATCCCCTGGCTATTAAAACATTGATGGAAACGCCATCTGCTCTTCCTACCATTCTCCCTCTAAATACTTTTTCTCCCGTCGTTGCCACCTGTAACCCTCTTACCACCGAACAAGTATTGCGTCCGGACTCCTGACGTAGAGATACGTCTGGAGTCCAATAAAATCATGCCACGTGGAGGTGACAGAAAAATAAAAAAAAATTCGTTTTAGTACAAGGGAATAATTGCTCGTGTTATTCCTTGTTATTTAGTTGTTATTGTGGTGGTATTCATGTATTATTATGTCATGAGATTTATCCCGTGTTATAATAACATCTAATAACACATCAATACCACCACAATAATTTCTAATAACGCAAAATAACACTGGAGGATTATTTCCCTGTGTCACTGGGCCGAATCATAAGAAAACAAGTTTTTTTCTGTCAGCTCCACATGGAGGCAATTTATTGGACTCCGGACGTATCTCTATGTCTGGAGTCCGCACATAATAATTTTTCCTTACTACCGGAGACCCATCGCCTGATAATACTATTTCTGTTTTTGTGAGTGACGTGTTGCCGGATGGTTAAACTAGGCAACCTACAGTTTCAAAGCTACTCACACAGGACAATGTTTGGCCCGATTGTCAGGAAGGCGTCGCAGCTCCTCATCTTCAGGAAGCCTCATGTGTAGAGGAGACATTTCATACTTCACCTACCTTAGATCTTATCATTGTTGCAACGATTGACAAGCTTTCTACCACCTCACTAGATTAAGCAAGTGGTTACTGTTAGTCGGGCGCAAGACGCTAAAGGGGCTCATCAGCTTATACAGGCCCGACAATCTATCGACCAACATACTGATCAGATGAGCCAGCCTTCGGATGAGGAATGACAAGTTTACACATCCAAGCAAAAGAAGAAGAATGGACGCCCACTCGATCTCAGGAACTTAAGGGATGATACTTTGGTTACTTCGGGTAATGACACAAAACTCAACAACTTGTTAGCTGGCTCCCTTCCTAGAATTAGAGGTAGAGACAAGACTAAATTGGGTCGTTCCTTAGCTATTTGATTCTGTGTTTTGACAATTTTGGTTTTTTGGGTTTACATGTATCTTTTCTTTTTTCGGGACCTTTGTGTGTGTTGTGTACCATGTGGGTGGGGTGCCTTTTTTGGGTCCT